>JAIPRN010001695.1:0-40861 GCA_025469175.1 Geopemphigus sp. TES_GeoC_2020
AAAAAAAAAAAAAAAAACGAAAATAAATTCGAACAAGGTCCCGGGATTCGCGGACGTCCGCCACGCGTGATTTGAAGGTTTTTGTATGGGTAGGCTCTTGGCGTCGTGGCCGCAGTAGGAGGTAGCGGCTAGGCCCCACTAAATCGGGGAAGCGGGATCGTTTTCGTAAAGGACGACGTCGGTGGGGTACCGTCTCAGGGGATTGCGCTGCTCCACTCGTGTGCCAGCTTAAGCTGTCTAAAGGAAAACGTAAATGGCCGCCCCGTGGCAGGGGATTGTTGTCTTGTCACCGCGCGCCGTTCACGCGATAGTTTTTACGAATTAATTGTAAATTAGATTCGACGTACTGTAGGAGGAGTGGTAGAAACCAACGTGGGGATAGCTCGCACGCCTCTCTCGTTAAGGACGATCGTTTTGTAAAATCATTTATGTAAATATCGTTTCGCGATCAAACGACGACGACTCCGTTGGTGGTCCGAAATCGGGCCAGTATTGCCGATAGCTGGTCGATATAAAAAAAGAAATGGGTACGTCAGAGAGGTTTCAGTGGGACGGATAATGTCGCGGTGGAAACGTCAGACTTACGCTCGATTTTACGCAATGTTTACCGTACGATTTGGACGAAAAATTTGATATCCCTATGTACGCATAGGCGGCTGGGCAGAGGGCGTCCCAACGTTCGTGCGAGGATCCGGGTTTTGGCGATTTTCCGTGCGCCGTTAATACGAAAAATGTCCGATACGCCGAACGCGTTCGTCGAACGGGAACCGCGACCGTTTTATCGAATTCAATTTCACGTCGTTATGAGCCTTCGGCGGCGAACGTTTCGGCCTGAATTCTTCGCCGACGTCCGCAATTCGTACCGCGTTCGTCAAAAACGGACGTGAACGAATCGAAACGTCCTGTTTAGATTCGTTCGGTTAAGCGAAATTTCCGGCACTCGTCACGGCGGTTGGGGATTACGTACGTGGCGAAAAGTCGGCAAAATATCGTCGCGCTATGAATATACGTTCGAGCGCTATACATTTCCCCGAGTTCGTCGGCCGGCTTTCCGTTTGACGGAAAATCGCGGGACGTCTTCCCGCAGTAGTCGGGCGCCCCGGGGCGGTAACCGCTCGGGTCGCGGTAATTCCGAAAACGTTATTCGGCTTACGGGGTTTATCTGGTTCCGTGTTTTCGTCGATAGTAAATTCCGCGCGAATAACATACGATAAGATAAGCGATATGCGCATAGGCGCGGTGCAAAATAGTGAAAAGTAACGACGGCCGTCGCGCGTATTAAAAAGCGTCGGGTATTTTTTTTTTCTCGTCGATATTATTTAGCGAGACACTTGTTGCCGCGAAGATAACGGTTGTTTTTCTGCCCGCGTGTTTTTGCTTTCGAAAGAATTATTTTTCTTCGCCGTCTACAATATACCGCTTATTCGACTACGTAAGTCCGCGCAATTATCGATTACAACCGTAGATACAGTCGTCTATCAATTTTATAATCCGGATTATGAAGATTTTTCGCGCGCGCGCGATTAAGTGTACGTATATATATATTTATTTATTTATACGGCCGCGTTGTTTATTATCTCGCGTTCGGTACGCCGGAAAATGTACGTTTTATATTTTAATTAATCTGGCGATAGTGTTAATGACCAGAACTCGAAGCGATTGTCCCAACGCCGACGGGCAATAATAATAACCGGCGAAAACGCCGGCGAGCGCGTATTTTTCGAACCCCGCGCCTTCCGAATAAACTCCCGACGGCGCCCGATTCAAATCGAATTTCGTCGAGAGGGCCGACGCATTTTTCCCGAACGAGACAATTTTCGCGCGTTCGATTTACGATCCTCCCACCACCCTCACCACCGTCGAGTCGTAACGTAACGGGTCGGGTAAGCGTCAGAATACCGCTAAGGGATAGGGTAAACGCACGTTCCTTCGTCGCTTTCGAATAACGGCGCGGGCGTTTCCTTTTTATCACGGGGGCGAGTTGCCGCGGTATTTATCCGCCGATTGTCTAAACCGACTTCGGTCAGTATTCCGCGTTCAAATTCCAACACTCGAAACGACTTTCCGTAAAGATCCGTCCGCTAGCCCGGTCTCGTCCATTGTATATTGTTAACGGCGCTCCCCCGGGATTAATCGTGCGCGCCTTTTTTTACCGGCCGCATGTTCGTTTTTTACGAACGTATAACCGTAACGAAAAAAAACCTATAACGTACGTATGTATGCAACCGACGACGTTACATTAGCTGGCGCTCGAAACGTGTCGTTTACGCGTTGGGACGAACGCCCATAATTTGTTTGATTCGACGTGTACCGTATACACGGGTCACGTACGGTAAACGCAACGCGCGTGCGCCCTATTCACGAAGTCGCGTAGGTACCTTTCGAGTGCCCACAAAGTTGCGTATCTTATCCGCGCAATATTTGTAACATCAGCGATACCGTCGTCGTCGTCGGTTGTCGTTCGGCAATAATAACGACGCCGCCGCGTTGGTCGTCGGCCGCGTCGCGTACCGGCTAATCTTATTCGAATTTACCACGGTGGCCGTGGATTGTTTTTACGCCGTTCGTTATCGAATACTTGTTCGAGTAGAAATCCGATCGTGGTTGTAAAAACAACAAAACGCGCGCTCATTTTCGGCGACAACGAACGCGAAAACAACGCCCGGTCGTTCGATTACACTCGCTAGTGGTTTTCGGCTATAGTTTAATAAAACGCCGTCGTCGTATGACGCGCGCGATTGAATTCCGAAGGCGACAATAATAATAATAATAATAATAATAATAATAATAATAATCGCGTCGTAAACGCAAAAAAAATACGAATACCAGCAACGTGTGTTGCGTATAGACGTTGAGAAGTAATCAATTTCGAGTGATTCGCCGTGAACGGTTATTAAAAAACACACACACACACACACACACACGCACGCCCGAGTATACTTGATCGTTGGTCAAGCTGATAACTACCCGAAACCGTAATTTCCGTTTTCGAACGGAACGTTCAAACCAAGGCCGGAATGGGGGGGAGGTTGTTGTTTTGGTGGATAAATTTGAAAACTCGGCGCCCGAATGGGGCGAACACGTAGGCGCGTATTCGGATCGCGTTAGCGACGACCGTCGGCGATAATTAACGAGGTAACAACGCGGTGTTGTTAGCGAACGCTTGTACTCGGCTAATTTTCGAAATTCTACGTTACCAAAACCGACGCGTGTTACCTCGAATTTCGAAACTACGTATTTTTGTAGCCACGTGTGTAATACATAATACATATATACATACTCGACGCGAAAAAACGTACGCTACACCGTGTTAGGTATATTTACAACGGCTTAAGTCCCAACATTATGCAACAGTTGAAGAGCACTTAAATCCCCCGAAGGCGACAAAAAAAAATAGAACCGACCGATATAGAGCTTATCGATGAATATAACGAGTTTTTATAGCACACGTCGATAATGACGGCGGTCCGAACAAGTTTTATCGGTCGCTGCGGCGTTCCAGCTTAAATATTAAATCGCACTTAAAACGATAAACGAATCTCGAAGATTCGCGAACGGCCGAATCTTCGAATAGTAAAAAGCCGGATAAGCGCCCGTATTTAGAGATGCGCGATACCGAATGAGTACGGCCGACGGTTGTCGGTAGGCGCGTTAAAAAGGGGCGGAACGTCGTACGCGCGTTTTCGTTTATTAGACCCTTCGGGCCGAGGCGTCCCCGGACTACGGGACGGGTACGGTATACATCCGGCGTGTCGATCGAAACGCGTACGGTTAATTTAAAAAATACGAATATAACGACGCGGAATTTCGTACGTACAATTCGGACGATTCGCAATATCGCCGTACGTCCAAAACTATTGTTTTCGTCGTCTCTAACGATCCACTCGTCAATTGTTATACGTACACGCGCGTATATATATATATATATATATAAATAGCTTTACGGCTTACCCGACGCGTTATAAACGATAATCTCTTTAGAGAGGAGGGCTTGTTAAATGTCGTAAAACTGAAGTAAGTACGCGTCGACGTTTTATTTATTTCTTTTCCTGATTATTTATTTCGGTACTCGTGGCGCGAATATCACGGAGGGTTTTTTCAGAACTTGACATCGGCCGTCCGTGCGGCGTGCACCGTGTACGTTCGATAGAAATGTTCAGAAGATCGAGTGCCTCGCGACCAATATGCGTAAGCGCCGAATACGATTCGGAACGTCCATAGGAAATAGTGACGTGCACTCGAACAGGTACGAGCTACTAACGGTCGAGCGTGTATACTCACGTACGCCGTGGTGTAAGTAACGAAAACGCGTTAATCGGAAAGTACGAATTGGTAAACGCCGCCCATACTCGAACGAGTACAATATTGACACGTAGTTTTCGAATGTTTCGAACGCGCGATATATTGCGCAATGTGACATCAATGAACGTACCAGTCGTACGAGTTTATTCGTCGACGGTTATTGGGTTATATCCGCTTGAAGTGCTCGAGAAGGGACGAGGGGGGGAGGGTGTCTTTCGTTTTAAACACTCGGCGGTTATTAGCGTTACGAAACGTTGCACAGGCGTTGCGCGCTTACGAAGAAATTCGGGCGTTTTAGGCACGCGACCGAGCCACTCGACGACGGGTCACGGACGATAATCGTCATCCGGAAATCGCCGGGAAACAATTTGAAAACGTGAACGAATTCCGAATCGGTAAGAAGGAAAACGCCGCCGGGTCCGCGAACAAAAAAAAAAAACGACGTACGATACGGTTTCCGAAATCTCGCCAAAAATCCCCCCCCTCTCCGCTCCACTGGGACGGTATTTGCGGAGACGTTACGTATCGTAACGCCCTCGGCACGAGGTACCGTCGCCGACGTTGTTCTCCGTACCTTTTCGTTCGGTAATTGAAATCGGACCACCGGTGATGTTGTATGTCGTTCAGTGCCTGCCCACTCCGTCCCAACGGACCGATCGACGTGCGTACCCGTAACTGCGGAAGAAATTCGGGTTTTCCCCCTGTCTCTCAAATGTCCAATATCGGCGATCGACGTTTATTTTTCAAGTATTGAAAATGGCGTAGGACGACGCGACGACGCACACCCGAAATGACAACAACGCGCGTCGCGTAAATGACACCGCCACGTCTACGGCCGTGCGCATATTAGGTTATTATTATTGAAACGTTCTATCCGGGAGAGATGAAACTCCCGTCGGACGTAACGAACAGACAACGTGGCCGAACCAATACACCGTGTAGAGTTTTAAACAACGAGTCGCGACGTAAACGTGTCCTTGATATTGATCATCGCTCGTAATGTACACACACCTACCATTTATACGGTGTAAAATACTAGTGTACGTGATATACGTTCTCTTTCGCGTATAACTCTCTCGCCTTGGTTCGAACGAAAAAAACCGAAAAAACGCCCTACCACGATATTACGCGCGCATATACTACCGGCGGACGAAAACAAAATAATGCGAAAGTATTCGTAAAAACGTTCGCTAAGTATCGTCGTTGTCCGTTCGCGCGAAACGCGTTCAATATTGACGTCGACGTCCGTTCCTCTTTTTATTCGTCGTCTCTCCCGGTATCGAAAATATCGTCCTAGTAAGACGCGTATCAAACTTCATACGGTGTGTCAAACCGAGTCGACGTTCGTGACTTGTATGTTACGAAACGCCGTTATTCGGCCGACGAATAACGACGACGCTAATTTTTTTTTGAAAATTATCGACCGATAAATTCTCGCGAGTTCGCGCGCCTCGAACGTATCGGTTGCGAACGTTTCGTTTTGATTATAGGTACCCATCCGGGCGACGGTGTTTTTCTTGCGTACGTTTTCCGCCCACTGTAACGCGCGGGAAAAAAATCCGAGCACAATTTTCGCGTCCAAAATTATATACTCCAACGTTCGGACGTTTACAATTCGTAGTTTAGGAATTACGCTACACGAATATCGAACAATTACGCAACATTTTTTTAATTCCTATAACGTTTGAATCTCCCAACATTAATACGTTATTTTAGTGCGAATATTATAAATCGAAAATTAAAAAAATAAAAATGATAAAACGCGTTTACGTACCAATATATATATATGTATTTATACGGAATACGTTTCGAACTTTGTTTTCTTTACGTACGATTAAAAATCAATTAAAGTGTGTATTTAAAGAGGCGTAATCTTACCGGCCTACTGGTCTGTTTTCTACGTTTTTATGATATTCCGTAATTACGAGGTCGTTACACTTATATCGTCGTATATTTAACTCGCGTCGGCGCGTATTGTCTAAGAATAACTGTTGTTTAAATTCCGTCGATAATTATCCGGTTTGGAACGTATTTGGCCATCGGGCCAATTTAATATTCGTCAACGACGAATATTACGTTTCGAGTTGTAACGCGTGTGTGTTGAAACGATCGGACCGCCGGTGGCGTTCCCCTAAAATGAATGTCCGGTGACGCGGAGGAAAATGCCGCTACGACGCAATAGTAATGGTCGGAGAATGTTGAACCGAATTAGTATTAGATAATGCGCGGCCAATAAAAACGAACGTTATTACGCCGCGCGTATTAATAACAATAACACAACGGCTATTATTATTAATATTGTCAATATTATAATAAAACCCAATCGCTGTTGGTCGAACGATTATTATCAAATCGATAAATCGACCACTGCGTTTAGGTTAAACGCGAATTACAGTGGTAAACCGCCGACGTAGCGATCGGATTTTCTTTACCGTTAAAGGTTACGTTACGAAAACAAGTTGAACGACGTAAATACGAAATACTTGGACGGAACGCGTGTAAGACGCCATTACAGAAAAAAATCGCGAAAACGGTGCTTATCCTCCAAACGTTTCGTTTTTATCGACGGTCGTTTTTGAGCTCGAAATACGCGATAATGAAAACGTATCGGAAAATAATAGCCTTCGAGGACTAAAAAAAAAACCTCCCCTGTCCGTAGTTACCGCGTACACCACATAAATTCGTCGGCGTAATAAACCAATTATTTTCGCGATACGTTTACCGATATTGAATAAAGAGCCGAACGATCGAGGAACCCGATCGGTACATTTGACCTACGTTTGTTTATTCGACGTACTCGTTTCGTGTATCGTGTAATGGAAACGACCACTGTAAGGTATACCGCACGCGTTATTTTAAACTATTTGTTTATTAATTCTATTAAACTATTGGTTTATTATTTATTCTATTAAGTCTATTTAAACACTCGGTTCCCGATTATCGAGCCCGTACTAACTTATCGACCTAATTATTTGTTCGCGATAATCGAATAAATCGCGTATTTCATCCACACGCGCTCGTGGCACGCCTAAAATTTCGATTATTTCTCGATTCGTTTAATAAAAATTGTTCGTGGCACGCGGATTACGTAGTCCGAATCGAATACCGGCGAGGCCACTCGATTTTACGACTCCCGGAAACGGGAAAAACAATACGTATACCTAGGCCGAGCCATGTATCGCGTATTTGACGCGTTTACAATATATATCCGTACCGACGGACGGCTCTACCGGCTAGATATTTTACGCGGTTTTGGATTTGTAATAATATCGTTACATCGTAACGTTCGTCTCGCCGAATTTCGCGAACGCGCGTTTAAACCGAGTACCGTGTAACGACGACAATTACGGTCGTGATTTTCGCAACGATTCCGACGGGTGTTTGGCCGCGGGAAACGATTATTTTACTAAACTCGCGTCCGCGCTCGACGAATTAATCTCCCGCCGTCTAAGCAAACACGCCCGCCGACAGATTCGACGTACAAAATAACGACAATTCGTCGTCGTCGCGTTCGCGCGTGTAATCTACGCGATATTCAACCGCGCTCCGCCGACCGTACACGGTTTTTGAGCTCTCCGACGCGTACGCACTGTCTACGACAAGCATACTGCCGCGGGTACCGCGGACGCCGGTAGAGAAAATGGTAAATTATTTTTGACGAAAACTAATCGCGCCCTTTTTCCCCGCCCGACGGTTCGTGTATCGAATTCGCCGCGTCGCGCGTACGGTAAACGGTAGATTGCCGCCGTGCAGATGATGATAATGGTGGTGACCGCCGCGGTCGACCGCGAGTGCACGACGACCGTCGCCGTGCCCACCGACCCAGCCGACACGCGCGAACCTCGGACTACGTGAGCCGATCAACGTACGGCCGAACGGACCACCCGATTTGCCACTTCCCCCCGGCCACTCGTCACGCCGTCATCGGCTGTCTACGTAATATAACGTATAATGTAATTTACGTCTGTGTGTAATAATGTCGTTTATAATATAATTTGCGCGCGAGCCGTAACGGCACCTCCTAGTCAGCAAACGCGTCACAGATGCCCCGAGATCGGAATTCGAAAATATTTTTTTAGAATTTCAAGCCACTGGCGAACGGAGCGCTTGAGACAGACAGAAAAAAGCGAGTTTTTTTCAAGACCCCTCCTCCGGGCCTCCCTTGGATCAGACGAAATCGTGGAGCGCCGCGACGTTTCCGAAATTGGGCAAACGCTCTATGGGGTAAATTTACCGACATTTTCGTACGGGGTTACATATTGGCGGTTACCGTGCGGTCGGTCGGGGTCGAATATATCGATTCATAAATGCGCGCGAGCGACGCTCATTTTTCGTGCACCGTCGAAATTTAATCGCCCGCGTAACGATTTTTTCGTGACGTCGATTTCATCGACAAATCAACCGCAAAATAATCACCTTGACCCTGTTTGGTTTTTGTTTCGTCGTAAATACGCGGCGGTTTCGGAGACCTACACGCACGGACGTATTTCAGGAAGGGGAAAATTGCCCGCCCCTCTCACGGATATTTCGAGTGAAGGTCAAAAGTACGGTTTCTCTACGCTGTCCCGCCCTCTCCCGCTCCATCAACCGGTCCGAGTTTCGATTATTTTCGGAGATTCGACGCGAATTCGCCATTTTCGAACCGGCGCGGACGACGGGTTTATAATACGTTTTTTGTTTCTCTCTAAATATTTATTTGCACAGTCTGTTACATAATAGAACAATAAGTGAAATCAATAAAGGATTTTTGACGTGAGTGACGGAGTAAAGAAACCCTCCAGTGAGGGCACTTTGTCAATTAGTTACGAATAGAATTATTACGTAGTTACAAAATACAATTGTTTAAGTAAGTTCCGACACCGCCGTTTTTCTTAACCTTTTTTGGGGATTACCGGGAATGATCGCTAACGCGAGATTTTTTACTAAGGGATTCGCGTGATTTTTCCAGATTCGAAACGCTCGTAGGAAGTTTTCGCTACATCCTGAACAAGGGATATGTCAAGGTGGTTATGTAAGGACTGGTACGAAACGTATAAGGGTGCTTTTGTGATAGCGCGGAGGATTCGTAATATATAAATAATCGTTTCGTTCGCCAAACCGTCGACGGGTAGTCTACACCGGCGTGTCGTAGTACCGAAAATCACGGACACCGACGTAAACCACGGTAACACGTATGTACGACGATGGAACAAACCGGACGGAACGGTCGTTCGTCTGGCGGTTCCGTTGAAAATGACGTCGAAGAAATTGATATCGATCGACGGAGGTGCGGGTCCGTTCGTCTACCGGCGGCGTTCCGAGGAATATAATTTTAGCGTTACGTGTATAACGTTTAAAATGATATCACGAAACGTCCGTTATTCGTCGATTTTCACCACGCCGCGTCGTTCGTACTCACTTATTTCAAAATGGTCGAATATATCGAACGACACCGCGTCGGCGATTATTGCCCGACGCGGTAGGTCCACATCTACTTACCGTAGTTTTCGGTTATTTCGTTATACCGAAAAATCGTTCCTCCGCTCTCGTAATTTACACCGAGCTACGCCATTGCGTCCTATACCACGTTCCGGATACGTAACGAACCTCCCCTACCCTACCCTACCCTACCCCCGCTTTTTATTCCGTCGAAAAATATTACGCGGTTGTTTGTTGCGTTCGTTTTACGAGTCGTAACTGAGGATCGGGGACGTAATTCCAAAGGCGAAACGTGAACGAAAAAAAGCGGGTACCGGTCCAATTCGTACGGATTTGTTGCCGCGTTCGGCGAAAACGAGTCCCGTAATAATAAATCCGGAGCGTACGTTGCGTTTTAACGTTAAAACAATTCGGGAACGCGTGAGAATTTTGACGCGTCGTTGGTCGAAAAAACACGGACGAACCGCGGAACGGTGGGGTGAGAACGCCTCGACCGATAATGTCGCCGACGAACGTAAACGGTACGAAGCCGCCGCCGCCGCCGCCACCACCACGTGTCAACGACGACATTAGGCGGTCGAGCTCTAGCCGCCGATGGTGGAAACGAAAAATAACCGAAAATTTTCGATTACTACGCGAACGGACCAGTCCGCCGTGTGTGTCGCGCTACCGGGACTAGATGTACTTACACACTGAGTAGTAACACCTGCGACGAGGCGACTGCGCGACTGCGAAATACTTCCCCACCTGACGACACGCCGCCGCACGTCCGTCCGGCATAAGTTTATCGTCGGGTAATACACGTTCGAGCCGCCGATTATTGGAACGCGCGCGCCGAACGCCTCCGGAGATAACGTTCGCGTAGATTACGCCTTTCCCCGCCGCCGCCGCCGGCGGCGACCGTACGGTATAAGACAGATCCGTTTACGCGTGTTCGTTCGACTGAGAAACGAGAAGTGCCGCCAGCAAGACTAACGCGCCCACCCGCCGAAGACGACACGACCGCGCCGGTGTTCGCGTGTGCGCCGCGATCGACGAACCAAGAAATAAAAAAAAAAAAAACGTTTTTACCGATAACGAACGGCAATTTCGTTCGCGATATTCGAATTTTCGCCGATATTTTCCGTTTCCGATCGCAGACAGTCGCGTCCGTTTCGTCGACAAGAATCATCGAGACCGGCCACTCTCCTCTCTCGAACGCGTATACACACACACACACACACACACATATATACGCACACATACACGCGTATACACGGCGCGCGCACACGCACACGAACGCGGCGCGTACGACCGACGCACGTACACACGTTACGCGGACGCGCGCCGCACGCACGCCACATACACATCGTGAGATCGCGTGTAGTCGTACAAATATACCACGCCGACGAAGACGACATTCGCTCGCCGGTACTAAAAACGTCGGAACAACAACAGCCGTCAACAACAACGACCGAGGAAAACACGCCATGACGCCGACGCCGTCGGCTTCGAGCGCGCGTTGTTACGTGCCCCGGTCCGTGCTAGTGGCCGTCGTCGCCGCGCTGACCTCGTGCACCGACGCCGCCACCGTAATGCTCAAGATGAAGGGTGAGTGTCGTTTTATTTCGTCGTCGAATTTCCCTAGCCCGTCCCCGCCCCTCGCACGCGCTCAGCCCTCTCGGTCGGTCCCAACCGGATCGGCGCTTTTTTTCGGCACCCTCCGTGCGCTAATCGAAACCGATCGACCAGGTCCCCCTTCCCCCCTAACCTAACCTAACCCCGTAAACATCGTAAATATCGCCGTACGACAATTATTCGCGTGTCCGACGCCCGTCGTCAGTTAGTCGGACGGATCGCGTGCGACGGTACCGCGCGCGCGCGCGCGCCCAACGCGTCCTACCTCAACACGCGTACGCCCGACGACGGTCGCCCGAACGGTTTCGGCGCGCCGCGTACATTTTCGTCCGTAGTTCACGAAAACCGAACGAGCGTTCTCGTACCCACGTGTGTACACGGGTCCGGTACGCCCAGCGAACGGTATATTATCATTCCGTTACGCGTGTGCAAGGAGATGATCGCGTTTGTTCGAAATTCTCGACGCGTCGCGAACCGATAAATTCGGACGCGAACGTGTTTACCACCGCACCCTCGAATTTAACCACCCGGTTGATTGGGTTAACTACGTTCGTTACCGCGACGTTCGTGAAGGTCACACACACATCTCGTATCTCGTAAAAGTGACGCCGGGTGTTCGGAAAAATAAAACAATTCCCGGACCGCCGTGACGACGACGCGCCGCGTAATAATAATAATGTCGATACGGTCCGTGTTTTCGTCTCGTCAATTATTAATTAAGCTCTGTAAAACACGGGCCTAATGTTACAACATAGGCGTGCGCGCGGTCGGTGATAATAATAATTGACGCGACACGCATATGGCGAACAAACGAACTAGTCGTAAAAAAAAAAAAGTAACTCGCGCTACGAAAACAACCGAACTTTACGTACGTCAGCGGAGGATCGGTGACGTGACATAAATTACGATATCGTAAAAATAATAAAATTCCGCCGTTTGCTGGCCGACTGATTAAAACGGAACGCGTATTGGGAATACGTTCGCGCCGTCGCTTAACGGTCGTGTAAACGCGACAATATAAATGTTATACCGAGCGTTCGTTCGTCGACGTATACACCGTACTTCGAGTTTCGTTTCTGAAGTTGACAATTGCGGCGTATTTTTTCGGTGACAACGGACCGACTAAACTTTCGGACTTATTACGTATCGTATACGCAAACGCGGGAATTCGTACCGGATTTCTCGGACGTGGAAACGCGCGCTTAAGTCTTCGTATCGTTTTTCCGTACGTACCGATTTGTACGTAAATCGTCCGGAGAAAAGTACGCGTAACAGGAGGTACTTATACTTCCGGCTGTGTGTGTGTGTCGTGTACGTGTGTGTCGTGTATTTATGCACGTGTGTATAGGAGAGGACTTGTACTTTGTTCGAAGAACAGCGCAATAGCGACATGGTGTACGTGCGAGAAAACGAGTTCCTTTACCTATACACGCCGTACATATATAGACGTCCGTCCGGGTGTGCGCGCGCGCGTGTGTATAAAATCGAAATCTTCGTGCGTAAACACGTTTCTATATTATCTCTTATTACCTCGTTCCCGCTCTCGTCGTGCGTTAAAAAAAGAAAAAAATCGTTTCGTAAACACGCGGTTTTGTCCGTCGCGCGTTCCACGTTAATCGTTCCATATCCTATTCTATATATAGACGTTTCTAAACCGTCGAAGATGCCGTTTGCGGGGAACGAACTACGTTCGTATCGACACATTTATTACACGGCGCGCGCGGTCGTACGTCGTATACGCAATCCTAACCCATACGAGGCGCGTCGTAGTATAATAATCGTGTATACGTATTACGCGTTTACCTCGCTGAATTTCGCGCTCGATAAAAAAACCGATACCGGGATGTTTTTACGCGGCGCGAAACGAGCGCAATTTTCCTCTCTAGCGCGCCGCCGTCCGTCCCGTTCACATTCATCGTCCGTCCCCCAGCGGCCGATACGATTCAATTCGACGACGAATAATTATTCGCGCCAATAATACGAATATTTCGCCGTCGCGAGCGTTATTTAATGAAAACGCGGGCGCGCCGGGACGGAATACGAAAAATTACTCGTAATCGACGGGTCCGCCGCCGCGCGTTGTTTACGTACACGCGCGCGCGTCGCAACGACGGGACGTTGGGTGTTTTTTTTTTCAATTTTATCGGCGACGTAAATATAAAACGCCAAGGTCGATTAAATAAACAACGTAACAATAATATTTGTTCGCGTCCGAACCGAACAACGATCGAGAATGCACGCGCTCGCGCGCGAAATAAAAAACAAAAAAAAACCGATAATCGTCGGATACGTCGGTATCGCCATTTCGCGCCGTGTATTTTACGTATTTACGTCGCGTTTTTCGCGTTTTCGTACTCGGTGAATAGCTTTTTCGCGGATCGTCCGCGCGCAACGGTTCGTACTTATCTAGCCCGGTCGATCGTCGGTGGGTCGCGTGCGCGTGCACGCGAGGTCGGCGACCTTTGCGCGTTTTGTTTTCACGAGACTCCCCTTCTACTCCTCCACCACATCTACTCCCCCTGGTCACCAAACCCACGGTTGTCGTTAAATACCAACCTGACAGACACGCGGTCGATAACGTCGGGACGTTCGATATTTCGTCGTCGTTTTTATTTGTCCCCGCGCGTCTCGATCGAACCTGGTCACTTATCGTCGTTGCGTGTTTTGTCCCCCACAGATAACGCGATTCTGAGACCAAAGGACGCGATCGCCGCGGACGGTACCGCCGCGTCGACCATGAAAGACGGCGCCGAAGGTTACAACTTCAACGTGCGCAACTTCACCAACGTCGCGAACATTACCGGTAAGCGTTCGAGAGTCGGACAGTGTCGAACTCGTGGGGCAGAATTAGGGTGGGCGGGACGCGCTGTGCCGAGCGTAGTTTGGGGTGGTGGACTAGTAGACGACAATGGGAGGTGGTCGCCAAGGCTGCTGGCACGATCGAAAAGACGTAACCGACGAACGAAGAAGGTTCCCGAAATATATATATATATATATACAACGTAACCGAACGTTAGGATAGGTCAAGTATTTTTCTGTTTCAAACGGCGAATAATAATACGGCGGTTAATTGTAGGCAACGTCGGGCGTTTTGTTACACGCGTCGAATGCGCTGCATCGGGACGACCGGAGGTCGTGTGGTTCGACGATAGTGGCGGCGGTATTGTTTGATGGACGCGCGCTCGTTCGCGACAATTAATCGTAACGAACAGGCGAGCGTCGTTCGGGACCGGCGAACGGTTTAATAAAAAATACTCGCCGAAAACGGTCGAGACCGTCTCGACGTAATTACCTAGCCGCGATAAAACGGGCCCCGAGTCCACCGGTGGAGGGGGGACGGAATGGAGTAAAACGTCGACCGTCGTGTTCTCCCAACGCCAACCTAACCTCAACCCACGACCGGTGCGGTAGGGGGAAGGATCACGAATGATTGTCCGGGTGTACGCGCGATGGTCTCAAAGTGTCCCGCCCGTGTTCGATAAAAAAGCCGCCGGCAAATATTTTCGAAGAACGAAACGCGCGCCCGGCGATCGTTGTTCTTCCGGTCGTATAACGGCGCGCGTGTCGTAACCCATTATCGTTCGGCGGCTCTCCTCGATCAGGCGCGGGCGGGTGGGATGGTCGCGGAATTCCCGCGAATGCCCGTTCGGTTTAATCGCCCGGCGCGTGATCGATACGGTCGTCGAGATTTTCGTACGATTAACTCACGGTAATCTCGACGGTTACGCGACGTTGCACGGTCGAAACGCGAACGAAAATCGTATTTCGGAACTCGCCGCCGTCCTTTTACCGTACGTTACCCGTCACCGAGCGCTTGTCCGTCGCTCCGCAACAAATGGTCGGCGTTTGTGTTTACGGCGCGCCGATTTATTACGTTATCGATACTAAGGCGCGGGCGCGTCGACCCGTCAAATCGGCGTCAATAATATTCCCGTCGAAAACGCCGTTCGCGTAATCCTCTTCGCCAACAAATACGTCGTCCGCTCGAACTCGTCGTAATACAACGTTCTACAACGGATTAGGGGCAACACGAGTAATTTCCCCTCCACTACCCCACCCTTTAGGGCGGCAAATATTTTCGTGACGACCACCACGGCATTTTGGCGACGATAAAAGCGCGCGTGGAGGTCCGTGGTAGGGAGGGAGGGAACGCACCCGTCGACAAAACGATTCGGGTGTCCTCCTACCTCTTCCGGTCGTTCTCCACGATCGTTATTTACGTACGGCCGGCCGCCGTCGTCGAACGTTTTCACAGCACCGCCGATCGCCATACACGGCAACAGGTTTACGACGAAATGCGTTCGTTCCGTGTCCGGTCACCCCCTCCCCCCCGCTCATGCGTTAGTTTTATCGGGAAAAACATCGTGTCGCACTCCCGTTACCGACCGTGTTCGATCGCCGCCACATGGTCTTCGCACATACGCACGCGCGCGCGCGCCTCGTTTTCGGTCCATTCGGTTGTCGTTCCCGGAAGATGCGTACGACCGGACGACCCGTATATTATATAATCTCAACGCGTCCACGACGCCCGTGTTTCGGTCGACTATTACGCCCGTCGTTACGCGTATTTGACGAAATAGTTATTTGGAATATTCGCCTTTTTACCGCCAACGTCCGTCATGTTCGTCATTGTACACCACGCGACACGATAAACGATAAATACCGTACGCTCGACGATAAAACGTCGAATACCGCCGCAAAAAGTGGTCGTTGGTGACGTCTATTTCCGATTGGAAAACGTCTTACGACGCGTAATCGTACCGCGTTCAGAAGCCGTACGGACCGGGCCGCTGAGATGCGCCCATACCTGGCGACGCGCGACTTTGTTATAATTTCGGTTCCGAGGTATATTACAAAAAAAAAAAACCCACGACGCCGTCGACCGAACGAAAATTAGATAGCGTTTGGAGAGACGTTGAGCGTAATAACAGCCCGCCGACTCGTTGCGCCGGCGGAATACGAAATTGTTTCCCTTTGTTTTTCCGAAGCGTTTTGTCGAACGCACGGCCCGAACTATTTCTCGCCTCGTAATCGCTTTGATCGATGTCGGGCGCGGTTACGATTTTTATTCGAATAGAGCGAAGAGGGTTTCGAAAACGGCCCGCGTTCGCCGTCCGTGTTACGGGCGACCGGCCAACGAACGGTTACTCCTTCTTCTTCCTCGCCTTATTTTCCCAGCTATTTGGGGTCGGCCATCTTGTTCCTCAACCTCCACATCGATCTTCCACATTATTTACACACCAGCAGTCCTCATAATCACACTTAACCACTTCTTCGTTGGTCTTCCTCGTCCTCTTCCATAACCCGTTCTTACTGCTTCCGAACATACTCGCCTCGTAACATGACCATCCACGTCTATTCTCCCTCGTATTATCCATAATCGACGCTTCCTCTTATATATTCGTTTCTTATTCTATCTTCTCTTGTCACACCCCACTCGTCTACTTTCTTGTCCGCCACCCAACACTCTGTACGGGTACACTGCGTCACCGGGATGAATGGGGGGGGGGGTGGCAAGACAATGGGAACGCGGACTAACGGACCGACACCGGTTTGTAAATAGCCCGTTATTGTTTCGCAGACGGTACGACGGAAGACGAGGACGGCGCGACGTCCGCGGACGAGGAAGCGCTGTCCGCGATATGGTACCTGGCCGCGTTCGGCGGCCTGGTGCTGTTCTTTTTCGTGGTCACGTGCTCCGAGCTGTTCTTCGGGAACCCGATCTACACGCGCCGGCAGGTGGAACTGCACCACGCCGGTTACCTGCGCCGGCAGGTGTACGGGATCCGGAACAATCACCAGCAGCACCATTACACGCCCGACACGCCGCCGCCACCGTACCACCTGTTCGCGCCGCCCAGCTACGACGACACCGTTGTCAAAGGTGGCGGTGTCCAGCCACAGCAGCAGCAGCAGCAGCAGCAACGGTGCCACGAGCCGGCCGCGGGCAACAAGAAACTGGCCGACGTGTACGTCGTGCCGGTGGTGCACACGGCCGGCCGGGCCACTTGCACCGCCGTCACGGCCACCGCGGCCGCGCAGGTTGGCGACGTGAAGTTGCTGACGACGGCCGTGTTGCCGCGCGCCACGAAGTTCCAATAAGTCGCGCGGATTTTCACTTTGTTTCGCGGACGACGAATAGCTCCTCCGGTTCGCGCGACATATCGACGACGTACTCGGTGTGGTTAGGCGTGTCGTTGGCCCGCCGAACGTTCTTTGATCTCATTTTTTTATACGTAAATTACGTGACGACCGTATACCCGAACGCGGTGTATGTTATCGCGTGACCGTTTTATCGGTTTTGTATTTAAAATTTTTTTTTTTTTTGTACGAAATTCGTTTTTTATTTTTAACGTTTTTTTTTTTAATTGTATATTTATACTACGGGCGTTACGATCGTCGTTCGTTTCGTACGACTTCGGAAAAACGGTTACGCCGAGCGTAACACGTAATTCGTCGGTTTTATTCGGAAAACGTCCGTTTACCGATTTTTTTACTTATTTATTACGCGTACGGACGCGATGGTCGCCGCCAATTGGACTGTCGCGGCGTGCCTTAGACTTCGCGACGTGTCGATCGCTCGTTAATTTTATTCGACTACGACGAGGTTGCCATTTTGTACACGCGCGCGTTTATTTATATATATATATATATATTTATTTATATATTTATTTATTTATTTATGTGCGTATTACGTTTATTATTTTTCGCCTCGCGCCGATTCCGTGGCGTTTACATGTAGCCTACATTAGGCGATGTACACATTTGTTTTCTAATTTATTTTTATTAAACCGTTACCAACGCGCACGTTTATCGAAATACACGGCGGCGATTGTTACTTTCTGTTGGTACCTCTAAATCTCTCGCCATCCGCGCGCGTGTCCGTCGTCAGCTCCGACGACTTTCGCCGGCCAAGTAGCTTGGCCTTGTAGTCAAGCTTTGCGTCCCGGGGACGCGGAACGGCCGAACGGACGGCGCGTAACGGCCATTGTCGACGTGGCCAACTACTACAGCCGGTTGGTAGGTTCGTACTTGCGAAGGCGGCTTTCGGTCGCGCGATATTCTAATATCGCCCGGCTTAGGCCACTTACCCGTTACGCAACGGGCCAATAAAAACGATCCCACGAAGGCCGATAATAATTAATTAACCGCCTCGACTCGTTTATCAATTCAAACGAAACGCTTCGGTTTCGTGTTTTTTTTTTTTTTTTACCCGTCGTTCGGTAACGAATTTCGACATATTAATTAACGGCGCGGACCCACGTGTATATAGCGCGACGCGTTAATAATAATCTCGATCCCCCCTCCCTCCCGACGTGTAAACACGACGTACCGAAGAGCGCTCGACGAATATATACGTATACATTTACCGAGCGTATCGTTGTTGAACGTTTAAACCGTTCGAACGTTTTTCCGAAATTGGTTATCGGGTTTTTTTTTTTTTTTTCGATTAACCGACGTACGTAGTCCGCCCGTACTCTCTATTGCGGCCCTCTACAGTATTGCCACAAACGGAAGCGCGGTTTTCGAGAGTTGCTCTAGTACCTACAGATTAGATTATCGATTTCGTATTGCGTCGCGTCGTTCGTATTCTCTCCGTCGACGAGAGACCTATTCGACTAGACCGTTTCGTACGTTCGCGTATGCGTGTAGGTGCACACGGGCACGATAAAAACGCGCGCGTTTCGGATCGTGATAAAAATAATCGAATTCGGTCGACAAAGGGTACCAGGCGCGATAACGAGTCGTGTGTCGTCTCGTTTTTCTCGCCCCCCACGTGTAATGGACCTCGTTCATCCCGAGAGCCGCTAAGCCATATACACACACACACACACACTCTGCCCTCCCCCCCCCTCGCACGGGAGAATTCGCGTTCCTCCCGCGGTTTCGTGAACGAAACGCGAGTTCGACGGCCGGATCGAACGGCACTATTTTTTATCCGCGCGTCCGGGTACGTCGACGTTTTCGGTCGTCACGCGTACAAAACTACGCCCGAGGGATGGCAAATGGAATCGCGCAGGAACGACCGAACCTAACGCGCGCCGTGCGTAGCTCGCGCCTCCGAGTCTCGTCGACTAAATTACGTCGCCGGGATCGGGCGCGCCCGACCATTATTGGACACGAGCGCTACGTACTTCCATAACGTGTACAAATATATATATATGTTACTCGGCAACAACTCGTTTTACTCGCCGGCGAATTAAACGCGCTTATCGCGTTAAATTGTAGCCGATTAATGGTGGATTCGAGCCCCCTCGGCGACTGGCTTGTAACCGAATACGCGATTCGAATGGTAAACAGCGATATACGCGCGCGCAACCCGATAACCTTCGTAACGAAATAAACGAGACGGGCGTTTGTTGAACGATTCGCGCCGGACAATCGGTCGGCCGGTGGACGATTCCGAACCGTTTCGTAATCACCTAGTAGGCCCGAGTACACGCGCGCGTCGGCCGCGTTTAAGGTGTAAATTCATTTTGCCGATAAAACGTTGCCGCGTCGTTACCGGATAAGGTAATAGTAGTACGGCTCGCGTCCCGTAAAAGTCAATTGGTTTTACCTTCGGGCGGCATATCGACCAATCCGTGTTTACGTCGTCCGTATTTTCGCTCCGAAATACCGCGCCCGGTAGAAATCGGACGGTTAAACGTTTCGAGACGCCGTTAACGTTAATCGTCTATACGTCATATTTACGTTTAACGGTCACCGAGAGACGCCCCACGTTTTTACGCGTACGTCTCGCCGTCGTCGTGTTACCGGTAATAAGCCGACGTACGTACGAATTTCGTACGGAATTATCGAACGTTCGACCCGGCGACGACCGCACGGGACGGCTTTTATTTCGTAACGAAAACGGAAAAAAACCGTCTTATTGGAATACGTGGAAACAAAATCGAAATACGTAATCGTCGCCCGACAAAAACGAAATCGGAGTTTTCCGAACGTTACTGTATCGAAAACGACCAACGAAATTACGTTGCGCCTAAGTGTCGAAACAACGAATTCTCGACGATTCGAAAACGTTATTCGGTCGCTAGATGTCCGACGGAACGAACGTTTCACGCGGACGGACACAATAACCACGTCAACCGGCGCGAGTTCGACGTCCGATTTTGTCCTCGACGTACGTCTCCGATTATTTGAATATCTTCTTCTAATTTCTCATTCATGTCCTCGCATAAACTTCCTAACGAGCGCACGTTTCGAAAAACGAACATTCGCGGCAAGTCCAATTATTTTTCGAATCGACACTCGCCGTCAAACAATCGATAGCGACGGCAGTTTCGGTATCCGGAGAATTACGTCTTGAACGTTTACAAAATGTTCGCGATAATATTGCGCGGCTTCTAACCGCGAATCCAATCTTATCGAAATGGGCTCCCGGAGGGATAGATCGAGGTCGGGATGTATAATTCTTCGAATTTGAAAACGCGCTTTAAGAAATATTTCCTAGACCGTCGCTATATTTGTTGACCAACGTCGGATGAAACCTTTCCGCCACCCGATGGCAACCACGCGCCATTCGGTGTATTACTGCGTTCAGGAAAAAACGTTTTACGCATATATATACCGGAGCGGCGTCGGACAAAAATGTAAATACGTTTTCGTATTTCGAGTCTTCGGGCCACAAATCGTCGTCGAATCATTGCGCAATTTAGAAACGACGGTTTTATCATTGCGTTACGTTCGCGGGAACGTTGCACTGGGCTTAGAACTACGTGTGCCACCGCGTCCAAAATCGGCCGGTCAGTAGAAAACCCCGAACGGGTCCGTCTCGTATTTTTCGTCCAATCGAAGTTAAAGTATCCTCGTAAATTACGTTCGCCGAATGTTTTCCTTACGGCACTTTCGTCGAGAACGGTTTTTGCCAGTACGTTGTTCCAAAAAGTCCTTTCTCTCGTTTAACACCCCGAACGTCGGCACGAACGACGTAAACCCGTATAAAATATCGACGAATTCGGGGACGAAGACTGTGGTTTTTGTATTCGGTGGACGTTCGATAGTAGAAACGTGCGGACTTACTTGAAAACGCCGGCGCCTATATCGTTACCGATTGTTCGCGACATTCGCCGTATGGAATTATGCCGTCGCTTCGAAACGTTTCGATCATATCGTGGCGTTCCGACCGATGTAAAACGAAAACGAAAAAAACGACGCGTGAATACAAAAAAAAAAACACAGCACCGGGCCACGGTTCAAATAATACCGCCCGATCGGTACCCGAACGTATACTGAAACGGGGAAATGACGAATATTACCATTTTTAGGCTTCCGTTACTTATCGACGGCGGCGTACACAATAGCTGTACACGGGCGCGCGCGAACATGACGTTCAGATAACGTAGATAATCTTCGCCGCGGCCGACGGTCACGATAACGTACCGCGGCTGAAAAAGAACGGGGCCGGGAAAAATCGAAAATTACCGGAAAAATCCGTGCCCGAAACGATTTACACGGAAATTCGCCGAGTCGTATTCGAATCCGACCGGGCGTCGAACGCCACGCGGTCGGGTTGAGAATACACGCGACGAATCCGTCGCCGGCCGGACGGCCTTAAGTTTACGCTAAACGATTTCGTTTTTTCGCTGCGCGCGTCCAATATTATTCGTCCGGCCTCTGGGCGTAAACACGTTTTTGTCGAATTGCCAAACGTTCGTTCGGTTTTCTTCGCGCCGTACTCGTTTACCGCCCGGAAACGAGTCCGACCTATACGATTTCGGATTGTTGCGCGAAGGTCGCGGCACGCGTCGCGTTATTATCGTCGCTATAATCGTCACGCTCGACGGACGGTACGCAATAAAACGGACGAACGACGGCGGTAGGGTCTCCTCGGACGTGCTCGTTACTGACCACCGCCGCCACGCACATTCGGTTAACGGAACGAAGTCGATTTTGAAAAATACGCTCGTACCGAACGACACTCGGGCGCCGAACGACGACGAATTGAATAGACGTTTATACACGGGTATACGGTAGAGTTGAGTCCAGACTTGGTTTCGCCCACGACATTTTCTTTCGGTTCCGTCGTTTAATAATTATTTAAAAATAATAAACCCCTCCCACCACGCGCTTCTCGCCGTCGTCGTTCGATAAATACGTACTCGCGAACAATTCGCGTACGTTTACGTCGCGCTCGAAACCCGATTTGTTCGACCTTATTCTCGTACCCAGTTACGACCGACGATAGTTTCTTTTTTCGTTATATACGTTAGCCTTTAAGCTAAGTGTCACTAATGGGTGACATTTTCTTCGCGTAATTTCACTGTCCTTTTTGTGTTCTGTATTCTTTCGTCGTATATTCTTATCGCGTCGTATCGTACAAATTGCATATTTCCTTATAATAAATATACAAAAAACAAAACACCCGCCCGTTAGAAATTGTAACGAACGCGGAATTATCAATTTCGTATCCGTAGAAATTAAAACAATAACAAATCTACGAAATGTAGACGAACGACTTTTACGGGTGCCGTCGTACAACAATTTTCTTTTACCGCGTCGTGTATATAACCTCCGGTACGAAATATGGGAGACTTCAACACGGCGACGATCGAAACGAGAGAATTTGATTCCGACGACGTTCCGAAACGTACTTGACGTTCGGATCGGCAATTGTCCATGGCCTGTGAAACGATTTCGCGATGACAGAATGACAACAATCCCCTGCCACGGGACAGCCATTTACGTCTTCCTTTAGATAGCTAACACACGAGCGGAATCAGGACAGTCCCCTGAT
Organism: Geopemphigus sp. TES_GeoC_2020; assembly: GCA_025469175.1. Classification (NCBI taxonomy): domain Eukaryota; kingdom Metazoa; phylum Arthropoda; class Insecta; order Hemiptera; family Aphididae; genus Geopemphigus; species Geopemphigus sp. TES_GeoC_2020. Next base: position 23,075 of record JAIPRN010001695.1, read on the forward strand.
ACGGCCCCGCTTTAAAAAAAAAAAAAAACACAAAAATAAAAAAAATATAAAAACGATCCCGCTACCTCCTCCTGCGGTCACGACGACGTGACGGAGCTGTCGCCCCAAGAGCCCACCTCTGCCGTTCGGCGACTTCCTTCACCATCATTGCCAACTCGGCGAATCGGACAACAGCGTCCCAGTAGAACTGAGTGGTTCAAGGGCTTTAAGGCGATATAAAGTGTACGTATTTGATAATAACGTATAGCGCGAATATTTTAGACGAAATAACGAACCAAAAAGAAAAACGCGTCTACGTAGATAAACGCCGTACATTATTATTAACGTCGATGAAAATTTATTAAATATAAAAATATAAAAATTAATATATAAATTAAATATAAAAATTATTCAATAAAAGTCGGTCGACGACCACGAAATATAGCGTTACCATCCCAATTCCTAACTAAGAAACTCGATCGATATGTATGTAAGGCAAATACAAAACAACAAGGACGACACAGAACCAACGACGAGTATTAATAATAACGAATTAGAATATACGCGTCGCATTTTACGATTGATAAGCGCCTAAAGTGACGAACAATCGTTCACTTACAACGTAATCGGTCGCCCGTATAGTAAAAATCTACGTGTTATTTTAGACGCGCCAGACGATAGTTTATCGACAATAATATTGTTATACGAGCGTGTCCGCTAAACCGAGAACGATTTCGTATCAACGTTGTGCCGTATTGAAATTATTCCAAGGCGACCGATTTATGTTAATTATCGTCGTTCAACGTACCACGGGACGTGTCACTGTTAACGATGTACGGTTTACACTTCCTTCATTTTTATTAGAAAACGTGGAATTTAAAGGGTCGGTATGACCAAAATGAATCGTTAGATTTTTATCGGTCCGTTCGTAAAATTGCCTTTAGTAGTCGCCGTTCGTTTAAACGCCTTATCAACGTAACACATACCTACGCAATGAGTACATAACATTTCTTTCGGCGTTCTATATACCACCGTTACGTACGTATTCCGATAATCGCTGGCGAAATAAAAACGTCCAACGGACGACTTAAAAAATCCGTACACGCGTTCTTCCATATACGATCGGTATTCGTCGTTTCCTGTGAAACTGTACCGAACACTCGGCAAACGACGTTCGATCGTTCGCCAACGTACACGGCGGTATTACTGTAAATTAACGTTTCGCGCGTATTCCGAGGCACGATAATTGACTGAGAAAATGAACGTTCCGCGTTAATCGCGCGTACGTGAGAATTTGTGCTCTATCAATTTCAGACTCGAATCGGCGGATACCGCGCAAAAATAAAATACGCTCTAAATATGGTAAAACAGTAACGTTACAATAGAGATATTTCGATAGATAAAACCGCGACGATTATTGTAGTTATTTCTCGTACAATGTCGAACGGGAAGGAATCGATTACGAAATAATAGTACTAAAACATACGGGCAACGCCGTAATTATTCAGTACGCACGAGCGCACGTGTGCGATGTGTATGTGTGTCTATTACCCTTCCCGCATCGCTTAAACGTAAGTATTTAAATTTTAAATTCGTTTCAACCTAAATATAACGCGTTCCGTGCACGTAGGATGGGTATGTCAGGTATGTCGCGGCGTACGAAAAAATAAAAATATTTAAGCGTTTATTTCGAAACAATTTTTTTTAGGTACGAATTTTCGACGATAAAATAATTATCGATACGATTTCGTTCGCGGACGTTTAAGACAATACGATGTACGTATTACATAAACGGTAACGTTCGTCCGTTATAAATAAATATTCGCAAACATAAATAGGGCGAACGGTATTTGAAATTAATTTGACCAAACTGTTATTTTATAATTTTCAGAACGTATTCGAAATAAGGCGGAGATAGGTAATCTGAAGCCCTCGGAAAATCGCGAAATTGTCACGACTCGCCACGTTGGATTTCAAATTTTAAATAAAGAATATTTAGAAAAAGATAAACGGTAATTTGATCAAATACCGTACGTATAAGTTTTGTAATTTTTTTTTTTTTGATAAACGAATATCATTAGTTATCAATAAAACGGTCTGTACGGTGCATACTACGATTACGCGGCTCATTTATGTATTTCCAAGGCTTCACATACCTATTTCAGTGATTTACCGTTTTCTTAACAATGCGATAAACAAATCCGATAGAATAGAATTGAAATTTGAAAAGCGCGAACGAATTCGTTTTCTATTATTGTTCGTTCGTGACAATTAAACGCTCGTAATGATAAGCTCATTTTCATAATAGGTATCGAGCTTACGTGTTTATTTAGTACGAAAACGTATCGTATAATTGCATCACGAATATTGATTAAAACTAATAATGCCATTATGTTCGCCAAGAATGACAATTACGTTCGTTACGAATTTATGATGAAACTTTTACGAAATTTACTCTACGGCTACTGTAAATAAATAACAAACGTATATATATATACCTTGTTAAGTAGTGACACACGATACTCTTTATTTTATTTATAGCGTACATAATGTTTTATAGGGTGTACAATTTGTGATTTTTTTTATTAGGTTAACCCAACGTATAGTCATCCCAAACATTCGGAATAGTGAATCGCCAACGCGAAATTCACTTTTCGAACACGAATGGCGCCACAATTCGTGTGTATAGCCCCGAATATTCGAATAACGTGTAATAATACGTCGTATATACGATTTCATAAATACAATAAAATAGTTACCTATTCGATTTTTTAAACCCCCCCCTCCTCCCTCGTTCCACTATTATTAGTCTACACAGTCACTTGTAGGGTTCATTAAGGATGATCGTTTTTGTGAAACCATTTTTATATATATTTTGTTTTTCAATAAACGATGGCGACTCAGTGGTCCGAAGTACTGCCTTCAGGCATTCCGGGCCAGTATTGCCGATAACGTAAAAAACAATAAAAGATACGCTTAGTATAACTCCTTTTTTCCTTCGTCGCCCCACACATCCAACTGTACAACATCGGGCGACCACCCTAGTCCAACACCTCTATATTAGCCTATTCCATCTGCCCACCAACCTGTTCGATCTACCACACTCCCTCATTCACCGATTACACATACGACACGCCGTACGATGTTTGTTTACGATTCCCAACGCTAGTTACTTTCGCAATATCGTTCGCCGACGCGTTGTGCAACGGAGTTTATCATTACAACAGCGAACGTTTTAAATCCATTATGTTTGCAAATAAATACCCGACGATCTATTTTAAAAAATAACAATCGATACTACTATAGTTTCACACGTTTCCGAGTACGCTATACGTGTGTGGCTTGTTTGTTTAAAGATAACCATTATTTTTATCTACCTACACAGTAACAAAGCAAAAAAAAAATCAGCTAGCGTATACGCCGTAAAAATAAATATTTTCGTTAATTTATGTAGTTAATTAAAATAGTACAACGCATCGTAAGTATCAATATTTGCGTAAAACTGTAGGAAATATATATATATATATAAATATTATTAACGCAGGCGTATTCGTTTAATAAACTAACCGCTATAGTTGAAATTTATACGTTATCGAAGTATTATTTAATTCGTAACGTACGTACGGTACCGTTAATGTAAATATACGCGCCGAACGTTTTTTCGTATCGTTTAATCAAACGTGTTATTAATAAACAAAACACTTCGATATTGTAGCGTTTAAATTGACTTGTTTATCGACCGAATTTTACCCGTCATTAAAATTTTACCGTATTTTAATTGAATCGGTGAACGGTTTATTTATTGGTAACCAAAAGGCGCGCTACGGGATAAAAATTATATCTATATTAATCGCCAATTAGTATTGTTACGCAGCGACAACCACGAATTAAGAATAACCTCGTGCCGATAAGTTCTAATCTCGATCGATAATTTATATTTAGACAATTTACTATAAAATTTAGATTCCGCGGTCTTCGCGCGTACAGCGATAAAAGTAAAACAGATAAACGTTAATACGTTTAAATAAAGCCGAACGATAATTTAAAAAATAAAAAGTTCTAAATTTATACATATATATCATATATAAATTAAAAGATAAAAAGGAATATATTTAGTAATATGTAACATTACACGGTGAAGTAAATCGAAACGTACGTGTAATACTATTTAAATACCGCGATTACGCGGTAATTGGTAGGCTTCGAAATAACGATTAACGTTTATATTCGACCCGATTTACGCCTGTGTATAAATATTTCAATGATCTTACGTTGACATCTAGTTTTAATTAGCGATATTACGGGCGAACTATTTAAAAAATATTATCGCGAATCGTTCGTATTTTTAAATAGACGGCGTATGTTCGAGGTACGAAAACACGTACACGTGCGTTATAAATTCGTGATTTCCTCTGACGAATATCAATAATACATATATTCGAATTGTGCGCATTTTTCGTTGACAGATTATAAAATGTGTTTGGTAAACTGAAATTGCGGTACACGCGCGACGATTTCAATATCTATTTTAAGACATCATTTCCCGTCTAAACTTATCGTACGAATTATAACGTACGTATTTGCATCTATCTAATGATCCGTTTATGTTTTAATCGATCGTCCGTAATTAATAATTGAATTGATTATAGATATTCGCGACGTGTAAGTCGCGTAAAAAATACGTAAACGTAAACCGACGTGAAGAACCACACATATTTTCTATTATATTTTTACGGCGTACTTAAAATAAAGTCTAAACGAGACATTTGTGCCAGAGGGGGGGGGGTCGACGACAAAAATTGGTACGTATCGATGGACAACGGGAGAAAAGCGAGATCACCAAAAGTCTCCATATTTGGGCACTATTCGTAAAAGAAACATTTCGTCGTCACGCCCCGCAAAATACGGATAGAACAAAACACGAACCGTTGTGGCGGATAATCCAACGTTTTTATTAATTTCGTATTTATTTCCAAATAACGACGTATTTACGAACAAGATAGTACACGGTAGAATAAGCTGTTCGATAATCGAAGACAATCGATTTTTTTTTAACATTTTACTCGTACTCGTATATCGTGCGTAGTACATTCGTATTAAATGTGTTAACTGTAGGTTAATAGAAACGGGGAGACACGCGACATTACGTCGTTTTTGCGTTTCGTCAATTGACAATCGATGTAGGTATTCGCCGTTACAACGGAGGACGCGATTTTCACAAACTCAAAAACGATAATTGCGCCAAGCGGAATTTTAAAATCGGAAAACCCGTAAAGGGTCGACGGTAAAAATATTATCGAAATATCGTCGCCAGACAAAACGGTACCGCTACGAAGTGAAACGGATTACTCGGGAGGGGGGGGGAGGAGAAAATGTCGAACAAAAAACGCCACGGAATACGTTGCGCGTAAAAGCTACCACCAATAGCGTTTCCTCGTACGTAAATGACGGCCATTTTCTCGCCGAACTTTTCGTGCGTCGGTTAACTCCGTAACGCGTTATCTACGCGCTTATTGTATAAATTAGTCGTCGACTCGGACCGAAATCACCGACGAAAGTTAGCCAGCGAAAAATCGTCGCGTACTGTTTTACTACTCGTCCGGACGGATGACACGCGAAACAATTTCGTTTTTCGGTCATACCCAAAAGATAACGAACGTCGTCTATTTCTGCCAAAGGGTCCGCAGACCAATGGCGGCGAAAAATCCAGTTTGCGCCTTAGCTCGTATACAACGCGTACGTATTACATTTTGCGTTTTCCACCTCGTAGATATAGCGGCAACACATAGATAGGCACGTATATAGGTCACGCGTTTATAATTACAATATCGGTATTCCAAATAAACGGTATTTTATCCGAAAATATTAAACGATTTGAACACGTCGATCGGTACGTCGTTAACGAGTCGTTCATTATCCGACAACGGATTCCCGGCGTCTCTGCCGTACAACGACGAACGTTCTCCAACGTCGCTAATAATATTCCCGGCGTTTCGGTTCTACTCGCGCTTAATTACGTAAACTCGCGTTTACGGGTACGATATTTCAATGGCTGCCCGCCGTCGCGTAAATGTGCGGAGGTGGTCGAGGGTTATTCCAAATTGTTGGAAAATAGTTTACGCGAACGAACGTAGGATACGTACGATCGCGTTACCGATAGCGAAAATAGGAACGAACGCCCGGTGACGAATATCCGGAGACAGATAACGAACGCGGTTTGCCGAAAATGAACTACGAGGCGAACGCGCGGAAGTACCGGACGGGCCCGGGGAGACGTCCCGGTGGCCGTTACACGGATCGCCAGCACGACTTTTAGGAACCGGTGCCGCGTATAAAAAATCCGAACGGTATGGCGACGAACGTTAATAACGCGGAACGAATCGTTTCTGGTGGCCGAAACGTGCGCGTATAATACATACGGCCTTTAAGGTACGCGCGATTTTTCTAAACGTAGTCGATGGCGTATATGAGTAACGAGTTTCAAAAACGACGGGCGTCATTCCCCCGACGCGTTCCCAAACAAAACTATCGAAACTTCCGGAACGTATCGGCCCGTGTTATTATTACATAACGGACCGTATCCCCCCGCCCCAAAAAAAAAAGTGTATCGTCGTCGGTAACGCGTCATCGTGGCACTCTCGTTTACGACGATCTACGCACGTTCCCGATTACGAATTATTCGTCGGTTGTTTTTTTTTTTTTTGAAAACAAAACACTCGGTCACGAGCGATTCGAAGCGCCGATGACGGAACGTTGCGGTCGTGGGCGCGTCACCGATCCCAGACGACCCGAACAAATATAAGCGACGGCCGTCCGGCAGCGCTACCTGGTCGACCGTTTCGCAAGTTTTCCCGTTGTCCGTGTAATAATAAAACGCGTCGGGTGCGAACGCCTGACAACCAACGCCTATGAGACAGATTCGGATTTTTCTATTCGTTGATATCGCGCCGTAACGGTCGAATTGAAAAAAACCCGTTACGTTTTTCTCTCGCCAACGACCGGAGATCATCGTCAGTTGGGAGGCGAGAAGTCTATCCGTGTAGCCCGTGTACGTAATAACGATTTAGCGTCCGTCGCGCTTATAAACGTAATAAATCGCTTATTTCGTTGTCGCGATTCTTTTTCGAAAAATAATGGCGACCAGAATCGTCCGGTCTCGTTTTTAACGACCGTTTCGTCGGAAACGAACAATCGAAGCGTCCATATCGTGTACGTACGTCGTTTACGACGAATTCCGAACAATTTTTACGCACCGTACCCTACGATTATATACGCGCGTGTCCACTTCCTACTAATCTTACGCCCATATTATTGTTTAACCGAAAATATTAACGCGTGGAGCACATTTTTTCGATTCGTTTCTACTACCTGAACGCGATTAGTTACGTATCGTGAAACAAAAACGTCGCTACGGTATTTTAGTTTTCGCACGCGAACACCGATTACGATTTATAAATAGTATTCGTAACGACACGGACGGCGCGATTCAACGTCGAATTTGATAATAAAAGAATTCGGAGAGGGCAAGTGTCCACTAGGGTGCGTTGATGTCAAACAGCCGACAGTCTGGCGTATTATACATCATCTGTGGCGGCGGCGGCAGCGTCGGTGACGACAGTGCGTACGGGCGGCGCGACGCGAAATTACCGTTCGGCGCTTGGTTATGACTCTCACATAAATGTACCTTTTCACTTTTTTCCGTCCGTAGTTTTTTTTTTCTCCGTGTCCTGTGTATGTAATCATTACGGCCCGCCGCCGACTCACCTACACAATTAAAATGGCGGAACGTTATCAACACAACAGAAGATGTCATTGACGCTTTTTATTGTTTACGATGTGTAATCCAGTTTAATAATTTCGCTTCGGAATCGTCGTTCGAACGGTGTAAATGTTATCCCGGAAACGTTCCGTGTTCGAACGAAGCTAGGGTTATGTTCGTGCGCGTCCATTATTTCGATTCTCATCCGTCGCCGTTAAACGGTCCCGTCGACGGCAATCGCGTTAATTTTTAGCGTCTGTTGCGTGTGTTGTGGCTAAATGTTGATTACCGTCTCGTACGATTGAATTGTTTTCCGAACTCTTTCAGACCCGTTTTGCAAGTTAATGTTAAAAAGGTGAGTGTTACGCGATTGTCTGCCCGTCCGTTTGTTTTTACACGTCCAATTGCGCGGGGGGATTGTCCGTGGGTGGTTCACCGACACCTTCGTTGTTTCCAGGTACAATGACAGTCTTCAGCCAATAAGATTGGTGACAGACCATCTGACTGAACGGCTGAATCTTGATAGTGCGTGTGGTGCGTTACCGTCGCCCACCTGTCAATCAAGTACGTTATCGGTCGAACAAAAACCAATCAAGCCAATAAAGAAGAACCGACCAACGACTGGGCAGCATATTCGGCCTGCAGCCAAAAAATCTAATCAGAATGACGTGACAACGATGAGCAACAATCTCATGTTTCGAAGCATGTTTTTTATGAACGAAGAAGCTAGACATTTCTTGGCGCCGCCTATACAATTGTCTACAACTGACGGTGAATATTTTACGCGGAAAACCGGTAATCCAAATTTGAATACGCATCATCAACAGCAGCAACAGCAAGCGGTCGCGGCACTTACAAATCACGATTCGAGCTCTAGTGTAGATATCAAACCATTAAAAGTATAATTTCATTTTGATGCCCTATGAACACTAATCGTTTGTTCTTCTATATGTATATATATAGGTGCCCAAAGCCCGACCTCACGGTTGCGAAGAGTGTGGGAAGACATTTTTAATGAAACATCATTTGTCTACTCATATGAGAGGTCATACCGGTGAACGACCTCATATTTGTCCTGAATGTGGCAAGACATTTGCGCTTAAACATTGCCTAAGTACTCACTTGCTTTTACACAGCTCTGAAAGACCTTACAAGTGCTTGGAATGCAATAAGAGTTTCACTTTAAAACATCATTTGGTTAGTATAATTATAACGTATTATTGTACACCATTTATTGATTTTTATTTATGAAATAAACCAATTCTCTATACACAAATTTTATGTATTGCTTTCTTTTTTCACCAGGTGAGCCACGAAAGAGTACATACTCGCGATAGACCTTTTGAATGCCCCGAATGTCGCCGTAGATTTCCTCAGAAACGTCACTTGACTACTCATATAAAATTCCATTCTGGAGAACGACCCTACTCTTGTTCAGTGAGTTTTTATTTTATAATCTTGGATCTTTGTCACAGTTTTAAATTGTAATTTGCTTAAAGGTGTGTGGCGAAACTTTCTCTCGCGAAGAACATCTAGTCATGCATTCAAGATTCCACGGAGGAACACAACCATTCGTCTGCCCAGATTGTGGCGCTGCATTCCTGCGTAAATTTGAATTGGTCAACCATGAACGTCAACATGGTCGTATCCCTGAATCTTGCCCCGCTTGTGGCAAAGAGTTCTTACAAAGACGTACATTATTAGTTCACGTCAGAAATTGTGGCCTAAATTCGTCGACACCAGTACATAGATCTCCCTACACAGCAACAGCAAGTAAAGCATGCCGGTATGTATAGTAAAAGTTGTTTACTTAAACTCAATAAGTGATAAGTTTAATGTTGCTAAATATTTACAGTGAATGCGGTGAAACATTTGCTAGCGATGAAGGGCTAGCACTCCACATGCGATTACATATTGGTGACCATAGTTTCCTGTCTGACATCTGTAGTCTAGCTGCTACATTAAAACAAAGCGTACAAGGTGTATCAAATGGCATTTCAAATGTGCAAAACCATCATCAGTCACAACATCAATCTGGTGTTGTAGTCAATAAAAAATCTCACTATTGTGGAGATTGTGGTCGTGGCTTCACCCAAAAACATGGCTTGCAACAACATCACGTTAAATATCCGAATGCTACTTGCAAAGACAAACCGTTTGCGTGTCCAAAATGCGGGAAAAGTTTCATGCAAAAAAATCATCTTGTACTACATGAACGACAACACATGGACCCACCACCATCTAGAAACCGTAACGCTACCACTTCAGCTGTCCAATCAATACAACATATACAGACTGAACAAGTTGGCTTACAACCCACACCTTTACATACGACCATTTTGGGACTGCAGCCAATTAGACATATACAATCGTCTGGTAGCCAACCTCAACTTCTAAGACATCCAAGTGATGCCCATTCAGGGTCCTAATAAACCGCCTTGTTTAATAACATTGTTCGAAGAATAAGTCATTATTTTTGAATCGATCTTGCAATTTGTCTCGAGCTAAAATTGCAAAATAGGTATAATAGAAGTTGTAGGGGTTTTATTCGAAATGTACTTTACTTTTTGACTACCTAAATGTATTATTTTCTATGCGAATGTAAATCAATGTGAAATTGTATTGTTTAATAAAAAGACAAATGATGTCAGAATTTCCAGTATTCGGATCTTAACGAGAATTTTTTTCATAGTTCGGTTTTTTTCTCGCTTGCTCTTCAAATATATATATGTATTTAAATTTTGAAATGATTTATACATAGTATACAAATATTTATATATATGCGTATAAATTTTTTTTTTAATTAATCGATTCTTTATTAAATTAGAACTATTTTATTAAAACGTATTAATATTTAATGTACGTTATATGCTGCACTAAAAAGTTCACTAACGGCTGAATTCATATTCAATTCAGTAATCACGATAAAACTTTAAAGTTAATATTTTCATTATTATTTTTTGCAGCTATTCACTTGGTACATTGAATTCCTACTTTTGTTTGTTTAATTATCAACGAGTAAAACACGTCCTTACGTCGAAAGTACAATATTAAATGTACCAACCAATATTATAATAGAATATAATATGCGTTTGTAAATGTTGTGATTTTTTTTCTTTTTATTTCTTTTTTTTACATAACTAATCAAATTATATGTAGTAGACTTATTAGACAAAATATTAAATTAAGTTAACATTTTGATTAATTTTTCAGAATATTGTAGTGTGTAAATTTAAATGTACGTGTGTATTATTATTCAATAAATAGTAATACACAATCGCAAGTGTAATAATTATAATTATAATAATAGTAATAATAGTAATAATAATAATAAAATTAATCCCAAGTTTTAATGGGTACTACTAATATGTTGTAAAAAATATTTCTACAATAATTTTATTTTATTTTCTACTGTCTTGTACCAATTAAATGTAAATATTAAGTAATATAAATATTATATATATATATATAGGTATATATATATATTTGGAATATACTAAATATAGAAAAATTAGCACATTTTACTTTTCTTTTTTTTATGTTTAATAAGAATTAACTATTTTTTATTGATAGACAACATTCCATTTGTAATATTCAATCGTATTAATGATAACGAAATAAATTGTATAATTTTAAAAAGTAAATTGTACGGGGAACAAATTATAACAATAGATTATTGTCTTATAATATAGTTAGGACACTAAACCATTGATTTATGTATACATGTATATATAACACAATGTGTTCTTACGGTAATTTTTTTCTTTTATAGAGTACGAATAGATTGATAGAACATTATTAAAATATTTACATTTTACAATTCGTAAAAATGATTATATCTTATGTAATTATGTTTTAACTGATAAAAAAAAAAATGTTATTGACTTAGAAAAAAAATTACCCAACATATAAAAGAGTAAACAATATATATATATATTTCAAAATTCAATACAATAAAAATGTGCATTGTGTGGAAAATTAATTAGCTGTTAAAGTTTATAAATAATTTACTTTGCGAAAAAAAAATACTTTGTTTTCGTTCGTTGACTTCTGAGTTTAGATTTATTTTATATTGCGACATTTTTAAATCTAATATTCAAAAAAAGTAAACAATTTTAAATAAATTCAATTGATCGGATAGTTTTGTTATGATAATAATTCTTATATAATACGTAAAAAAATTAGAAAAATGATTATAAACTAATAGTCTTCAAAAAAATATATACAAATTACGCTTATGCCGAGTCTATATGAGAGAAATGACAATCGTGATTTCTATGTATGATTTAATGTCTCAATTGCCCCGTTCTGTAAAATCCAGTTATAATTCGTTGAAAAATACTTTAAAAAAGAAAATTAATTTATACTGAAAATAACTCACTTAAAACCAAACTTGGACAACAGTGTTTGACTGCTTTTACCAGTACTCTTTGACAGTCCAGTTCTTGGACATGAACGTTTTCCTTGTTTCGGTGTAACGCTAGTGATATTTGTTTCTTTTATATTTTGACTATAAAATCCTTCGTCAATATCACTTTCATTGTCAATCTGTTGAAATCGTTAAAAAATTTAATTCAGAAAATTTATCGCTATAAAAATTAATTTTAATATTATTATTTATTACTGGACTAGAAGAAAAAAAATGTAATTTATTATTGGGAAAAATATTGTTTTCATGCACAATCTGAACATTCTGAATGTTGACATTTATTTCTATTTTCTTTATGTTTTTTATAATAAAGTGTAAATACTAATATTTAATGTATTATATATTTAGATCAAATTAAAGCAAGAACAAAATAAGAAAACAGATTACGACGATTTAATTATTTAAGTAAACATCTTTTTTTGTGACATAAAACAAAACAAAACCGAATTTAGTATTTTAAATTGTTACGATTCTTTTTTTGTTTCAAAACGGAAAATTAAAAAAAAATGAACCCAAGACTAATATAGTTAGCTTTTTTGTAATCAATATTGTTTGTGCAATAATTGTTAGTATTAAAAATTACCGCAATATTTAAACATTTAATAATAGCGATTTTTCGAAAAAATTATATTTTAATGGAATATGATTTATATTTTAACAAAGGACCATCATTCGCATTTAATACTAAACCCGCAAAATAAAAAATAAAACCCAAATTTGTCGTGACAATTATTAATTTTGATGATTTGTACAATAATTATGTGTTCATTTCTGATTAACTTAAATATGAAATCAAATAACATTTAATTTAAAAAACGCATAAGTATTACTTAAATGATTACTTTTATGTCATTATTTATTAAGATACTGCGATCTTGACTGTTATTTGAAATAATTTTCTCTTCACATTTTTCATTAGTTGTTATTGTTACATTATCTGAATAGTTTTTCCAACTAAATGCTTTTTGATTAGTATTTGAGATTTTTTTGCATAATGTATTTGTGTCAATTTCAGTAACAGTACTATCTTTAAGACATTGTGATTGATTTTCTTCGACAATACTATGAGAATTCAAAGTATCATTGATATTTTCGTATTTAGGAATAGCAATTTTTCGACACTTAAATGGATTTATGCAATCTTCTTCTTTTTCAAAAACTTCATTATTATTTGGTATTTGGGTAGGAAAATATCTAGACATAATTAATAATTATTAAATATACGTTATAGATTCTGTGCATACAATAACGCTTTACAATATTATATCGAGTATATTAATAAGAATAATATATAAAATACGTAGATTACAATTTCAGCACAACAGTGGATGTCTGAACAATTTGGAACATATTAACGAATATTTTTATTTTTTTTTTATTTTTAATAACGAAGTACTATTTGTACATTTGAGTTAAAGATATTGTTATTGTGCAAAAAGAAAAAAAAGAAGACTTGCGGAGAGATGACTTGGAATAATTTGAAAAAATATGAACAAAATCTCCCTTTACAAGTTCTAAAGTGGAATTGCACGTACAGAAGAGAGAAGAATTCGGTCCTAAAAAAAAAACATGTACCGGTAATCTGTAATCATTTTAATTATTGTATTGTAATTATTTTTGATAACTAACTCGCTGACTATTTTTTTTTCCATATTTATAACTGTATACTTTCTTTTAGTTGATTGTTTAAAAATAGAAGGAGATTCATTTTCCTCTACACTATTGTCTGTTTCTGGAGTTATAATTTTTTCAATAATTTCACAGTTATTGTTAGATTTGGGTTTCGTGGCTTTACATTTTTCTGTACTATTAAATTTATTTTCTTCGGACATTTTTTCATCAATGTAAATTTCTTCGAGAGTACTTAAAATTTCATTTTCAGTCACTGTAAAAAATGTACATAAAAATTTATTATCTGAGAAGACTGCATGTTCAATAATAAATACCAGGTAGACGTTTTTTTATGATAGGTGACTCGTCCATTTGTGATGTCTGAATAACATCTTTTGTTAATTTGTTGTTCACTTTAGTGCACTTAATTGGAGTACTTTTGACCATTTTTGAAGTCTGTGTATCTACATTAGGTTTGTAGTCATATATTTGATAATTTTTTAACCAAATACTTTTATGTTTGGCTCGAACAATTTTACTATTTTTAGGAGTCTAAAAATATCGAAAGTACATTATGAAAAATCTTGTATGATATAAATAAATTCTTACTGTTTGAATTTCTGGATCCCAATTATCCATAACTTCTAAAGAAATAGGATCAATATTTCCTAGAGCAAGTTGATAAGCTTGATCATGGGTAAGTTCCGAAACAAGTATAGATGTGCTAAGGGGTTTTAATATTTCGTTTAGTGGTTTTACTTGACGAGATAATGGATCATATACTGGTTGATATTGAAACATACGATCAGCGTCCATAAATTGATCACGATATTCAGACGGAACTTTAACATTCATAAAAGATCCTAATCTTAAGAGGCACTAAAATTTTTAAACACTATTACTAAATATAACTTATTAGAGATAAAGGCACATTTACTTTGTAAATATCAGGATCACTTGTTTTAGTGATAAATTGTCGCGCTTTAATTAATCCTACTCCAGGTATGGAAGGTAAATAATCGCAACCTGACAATATACACATATAACGGAATTTATCGAAATTAAACTGTTCAGGTGGCATGTTGAAAGAAAGGTATAGTTTCTCTTGTTCAATTAATAGACCACCACCATTTTGATCCAATTTGAATAATACCTATAAATATAAAAAACTAATTAAATATATTTAAAACTTATTAACAACATTCTCATCAATAAGACAAAACATTGTCTTACCTTTTTACAACCAAATAACAACAAATCTGAGTCTTCTGTAATAACTAAGTGAGCGATGTTACTTAAATTTAAATATGCTAGTTGAGAATCAGCTTCGTATGGCGCTACTATACAATCAACATTGATTTCTCTACAACGTTTAATGAGCTTTAATGCCATTTTATGTGTAACATCTATACTGCGTCTCAAAAGTAACGAAGCTTTTTTCCCTTTGTCTAAACGCAATAACTCGGCCGCTTTCTTTCGATTTTGCTCTCTTATTCTAAATAAAAATTATTAAAATTTTTATTAAAAATATTTAACATTTTTATTATTATATTATTACTTTTGTCTTTTTAATTCAGTATCAGCTTTAGCAGGCAAACGTTGGCCATCAAATACTAAAATTGGTTTAATATTCTTGGCCAATAGCATAGACACAAATCTCATACAATAGTAAACGTATCTAAAAAATTATTAAAACATTACGTGTTACAATTTAATATCAATAAATATTTAAAAACAAATTAAAAATACAAATGAAAATACTGTTCTTTAATCAATTTTAAATGCAAAATAATATAAAAATATACATTTTATGGTATATGTTATAGGGGAGAGGATGACCAAAAATAGAAAATCTAATCTAAAAACTGTACTTAACAATAAAATGTCTTTTAATAAGTTCATAACTCGTACTTACGTATCACAATCCTCTCCTCTTGCTAACTTTTCGGCGCATGTATATACACCTTTGTGTAACCAACAATATGCATCTACAGCCGCAGTACATCCCGCGAATTCTGATACGTTCACAGATTTCCAAGACTTTTCCAGATGAGGTATCAATCCTTGAATACCCATTTCTCACGTTTATTCGAAGTAAAGAAAATGTTAAAAGTAGATAATCTAGTGCTTGTTTTTAAAAAATAGTAATTACGATAAATATTACGTATTTTATATATTACTAAAAAAAAAAAAAATGTATAAATATCGTATATAATTGTAACACAAATGAAAATCTACTTCAAAATTTAAACGACTATTACCACAATGCCTAAGTATTTCGTTTAAATTGCAAGTCTTAAGTGCTCATTGTATTTATCTGAATATCTTATATTTACCCGCCAAAATATTGATAATTCGTATAGATTTTTTGACGTGTTGCCAAATTTATGTTCAATCCTTGACCATGGTATTATGGATACTCTTTGTGTTTTAAGTTTGATAAACGTAGATAAAGACACAAAATAATATGCACTTCTTTCTAGTATCGATTTTAGGTTAAAGTATTCTAATTTTTAAATAATTATTATTGACAATTTCTTTCGAGTTTTAATCGTATTAATAATTCAATTTTAAATCGATTCTGTATTTCTGCGTGACAAAAATATTTTTGTAAATTATATTAGTGAAAATGTTTTTAAATAATACACTCAGTATGTGTGGCCGGCATCTGCGACCTGTATCGAAAAAGTAAGTACTAATAAATCGAAAATCCATTTTGGAAGTCAATAAATATCTATTTCTCTCGTCAATAGAATCTTAAGAATGTATTCGGCCGCAACGGAACCATTGACTATACCACAGTCAGATGGTAGCGTACAAACGAGCTCTCCAAAATTGGAAAAACTTTATACAGAAATTACTTCGTTGACAATGATCGAAGTGTCTGAATTCACCGAACTCTTGAAAGTCCGTCTTAACCTAAAAGACATTCCCATGGGAGCAATGGTCAGCAGTCCAGCTGCAGTTAAACAAGTGAAAAAAATTGAAAACAAAAATTATTCGTTAAAACTTAATAACTTTAATTATTTTCAAGGAGGATGACGAAGAAGTAGTAACTGCAGTTAAAACGAGCTTCACTGTTAAACTTATGAAATTTGATGAAAAACAAAAAGTCGCTTTGATAAAAGAAGTAAAAAATGTGTTGGAAGGCATGAATTTAGTACAGGTAAATACTATTTAAATTATAGATATTAAATTTGTATAGCTCATGTTATATTACGTTTGTAGGCTAAAAAATTTGTTGAAAGTGCCCCAACTGTAATTAAGGCAGACATTGGCAAAGATGAAGCGGAGAAATTAAAAGAAACGTTTACCAAAGTAGGAGCTGAATGTGTAATTGACTGAATTATACACGTTTATTTTATATGTATAATTTTTTTATGTTACGAAATATTGTAATAGTTTATGTAAGTAGTCAGCGTTCGTATTACATCAATAAAATTTTATTTATGACGTCATTAAATTAAAAGCGTTTAATACCTGTATTGTTTTCAGAGCTGAATGATGACAATTATGGGTATCGATGTATAGTATAGATTTTTATAATACAACTCATTTTTTAAAAAATTTAACAACATTAAAATCTTTTATTGCTTAAAATACATTAAAACTTCAATAACTCAAAAATACTTTTATCATTAAATTCCATACACTTCATATGTTGGTGTAGTAATCTTCTTAATTTGAACAAAACCACAATATTCTGAATGTAGCTATCAAATTATTATATTTATTAAAACCTTTAAAATTATCGCGATCAATTTAATTAATAATATATATAATCAGTTTTTCTTTATGACATCGAATATTCTATTTTATTTATTTATAAACGTGTGCAAATTTAAGCGCGATATGTAAAATAACATAACTAATAACGCATCATAATTTCAAAAGCATTTATATATATTAAAAAAATTAGAATGTGTTAAAGAAAAAATAAAAATATTTTAATCAATTTTATAATATATAATAATATTAATAATAATAATTTACATATAAAATAACAAAA
>JAIPRN010001696.1:0-40839 GCA_025469175.1 Geopemphigus sp. TES_GeoC_2020
TATATATATATTTAATATTTATATATTTATTATAACTATTTATTTATATGCATAAATAATGATTCTTTGAGTCGGAGCTGTTCAAGGCCTATTTAATATGCAAAATGTCTTCATTCAAAAAGGTCTTTTTTCGAATGCACCGTAATACTTACAAAAGTTTATGAACTCGATTCGATTTTAACGTTATCATTTACGTAATATTTTAAGTATTTTTAACTCTATTACTTACGTTAAGAAAATCAATAAAGCGATAATGTAAATAATATATTATTTTTATTTTCGACGTTTTTGAGTCGTTGGCGTGGTAGGGGAGACGACAAAATGTGTAGCTTAGGGCGTAATTATACATCTTATTATGGCATAAATTCTAAAGAAATTCATAAGTTAAAGAACATTCTTATATAAATATTAAAGAACTAAAATACATTTATTATTCGTTGAATTCCCGTAAATTACTCGTCCAATATCCGTTTTGACTGTGAACATAAAACCATGTTTTATGATTATATATTATTATGTAATAGTTACGACGATATAATTAGAGGTTAATAAGTAAATGGAATATCTTAATTAAAAACTAATATTTAGAATAAAAATATAAAGTAAACTAATAAATGTAATTAATAAAAAACAAATAATTCCATTCATGTTACTCTCAATTATCACGGGAAATTCGAAATGCCGGAATACACAATAACCGATCAATGAAATTAAACTATAATTTTGTTTTCACTTTACCTGTCACAAAAGCCAATCACAACGTCCGGCTAACTCTCATTGATCTTAGCATATATGTATATTAACTTTTAAATAATAGACGGTTTTCGTGGAATTCCAAAAATTTAATTTTAATTTACAGAATAAAGTCTAAACAAATATATCGATGGCCTATTTTTAATTGACTTTTTTTTATTAAATTTTACATTTTTTCTTATTGAAATTATTTGATAGTACTAAATGTAATAAAACAAAGGTATAAAATAATAAGTGTTTTTTACATATAAACTTAAGAAATCCAATATTGTAATTTTATTTGGAAAAAACCATAAATTGGCGAATTATGGGTAATGTAAATTGCTTATTTATCCGTAAAATGTAATTTCTTACTTTCATTCATAAGTGTTAGTTAGCTATTTATTTACGCTACTTTTGTCGAAAACAAACAACATCCATTGAAAGAAAGCCCATTTAAAATGTTGAAAATAAATACATTATATTTATACGTACTCAATAATCACTTATATCTTATACCGTAACGTCTGTTCTTTGACGATATAGCGAAATGTAAGTGCGATGTAACGCTGTTACCTGTGTCTGAAGAAATGGTCGCATGTGCGTAGAAAACAATACGATTTCTGACACGTATATTATAATGACGGTGAATATATCGAATTTTCGGAGATTCGAAACCATGTGGCGCACAAACTACGCGCGTATACTCACACACACACACACACACACACACACACACACTGACGCACGCAGGACTTGACCGTAGCTTACGGGAGGTGGAGTGAAACGGCACTTTAGAGGAATGAGATCGACGGAATTTATCTTTGTCGTTATACGGAAAACTCGCGCGTCCTTTTTCGCCTCTCCTCTCTGCACCGTGTTAGATACGCTATTAGAAATTCATGGCGCACCGCCATGCCGATGGCGTTAGTAATTCTATATGTGTGTTGTGCGTGCGTGTCAGCCAAAAGGGAAAGGGTCACAGGAACAGAATAAGACAGAGAGAGAGAGAGAGAGATGTAATGGAGAAAGCCCGAGAGGAAGATATAAGTAGAGGACGGTAACGGGCCGAAAATTGATTAGGTACTTCGATTGGCGTGATTGAATTAGTCTCAACGTCCAAAGTCAAATAAAACGACACCAATACAGTGGTCCGCACGTGTGTATTATACGACGTAGTTAACAGAGTCGCATGCGTCCAGCCGTTGTGTCCTTCCCCTGTCCACCATTAAAAACGCATTATACCTGATGATCCGTAGATAATGATAATTGAAGGAGGGATAAGGCTAAAAGGGAACAAAATGGTCGCACACACTAACGGTGCATCTATAACGAGGTCGATCATTCGAAGAGGGAAACACCATTCACGTTGTTTTACTTTACGAAAACAAAACACCGTTGTTAAGACAATCATAGCATCATTTCCGTGGCTCACAACGTAATCTCCCCCCATCAATGGATGCCTTTGAGATAAACACCCAACACGTAACCAATTCGACATAACAGTATCACCGCAATTACTGATAGTATTATCTTAAAATGTATATCGGTAATCAATTTGCACTCGTCAGCGTGTCTAGTATGTATAGACGTCAAATTTACTTTTGGAATTTACGAATATTTAAAATATTGCTTTCGCTGACCACCTATGAATCATTTTTTTGTTCACCAGTCTTACTTCATATCGGCGGCCCATTCTTTGCAGCAGCGTTGTTCCTATTTTCATATCCATTGCGCTTATTTTGCTAAACACATCGTCTTACTTTATCTCGATTTTGTCGGTTTTTTCTCATTTCGTCATTTTTCTCTCACCACTCTTTCACTCTCATCTTCACTTAACAATCGTCATTATTCTTTCTCAATGGACGATACCGCGGTGGTCGTTTAATTCGAACCGAACGGTTTTGTTAACGTTCACCATTAACGAATATGTAATATACAGTGTTGTGCAATATCTCAATAAAGTTATTACCACTGATACCTTATCTAAACAAACAAGACAGGTTGCTGATAAGCGATTTTAAATCAAGTGACATTTTAATTGCGAAACATAGGAAAATACTCTGACGTTATTGAATAGTAGTGTTAGTCAACTAAACAGTTTGTGTATTATCGTAAACTGTTCGATCGCGTAATTATGTACAATTATTTTGTGACGCGCTTGTTTGTGTTGATCGCTTCTCACACCTTACCACCAAACGGTCGCGTGGCAAGAATTTAATTTAATTTACGATTCTGTACGTGAAACATGACGTCTACCACATACCAAATACATCAGAGTACGGAAATCAAATGCAGTGTGATAATTCGTGATTATTAAAGAATTTAAAACAATAAGTATTTTTGTGTGTATATATATATATATATATATATATATTTAGATATAGATATATTTTTGTCGTTGATATAATTATCGTTATTTTTATATTATGATTTGTCGTTTTCTTTTTTATAATTCTAATGGTGTGCCACAAAAAGTCTACAAATTATCATTGTTATTGGGTTCGTCCAAGCTGTCCAAATTAAATCTCTAATATATATAATTTTTTTCGTTGTTACTAAACCAAGAACGTATGTTGCACCACTAACTAGACGAATTTCACTAGGAGATTTAACATTTTTCTTGCACGTCAGGAAGCTTAGAGTAGCATAATGGTTTTTGTTGAATACGCGAACGCGGCTATTAGGAGTAAATTGCGTAACCGTTGGGCAATTTAAAATGTATATCTGCAATCATCCAAAGAAAACGAATGTATAATTGTCATTTATGATAAGATGTATACCTCAAACAGAGTGTAACTGAAAG
Source organism: Geopemphigus sp. TES_GeoC_2020 (assembly GCA_025469175.1). Lineage (NCBI taxonomy): Eukaryota > Metazoa > Arthropoda > Insecta > Hemiptera > Aphididae > Geopemphigus > Geopemphigus sp. TES_GeoC_2020. Next base: position 3,539 of record JAIPRN010001696.1, read on the forward strand.
TTGCAGTTAATTTTATAAGTTGTGACGTTATGTTTACTTTAATTATTATTAGTAGTTACCTGGGTTTTTATAGTAATCAATTATATTGAAAAAAAACTATAGACGAACGTCAGTCAACATATAATTTTAGAAATATTCGATTCGCTAAATTCCTCAGTTTAGCGTCAAAATAATTAAAATTATTTCTTTATTTCTTTAAAATTATTTCTTCGTAACGATTATTATTGTTCTCACGTTTGATCAATTTGATTAATTATATGCCTCACAATACCCAATACGTTCAACTCGCATATAATTGCATAGACTACGTAAACGGTCGACGTGGCTAACCTTAAAATTCAAATAATAAGTCGTTTGCAACGTCACACAATAGATTTATGGTTTTTTGACAACGCAATTTTTTATTTGCTTACCAACTCGTTGACTTATCCTATTCCTCGATTTAAAATATGATTTCGCATTTCGCCACGTCCTTATTTATTAAAAAAATATTAAACAATACTTGCGCTATCTGCGAGTGTTTAAAGGATTTAATACGATAACTATTTATTTTAAAAAAATTCACCTGCAGTTTTTGATTCTCCAAGATTTTTGTTTACAAACCATACAGTGGTGAGTTGAAAAAAAAATAAACTAAATAAATTAATATATTAGATAAGAAAAATAATTATATAATTTTCGAGTAACTGTAGATGAAAAAGTATTATTATTATATATATATATATATATATATATATATATGTTATTAATATTAATCGAAACGTGTATTTCTATTAAGCCTTTCTATAATTATCTGGATGACATTTTTTTGTATACGTCACTTAACACTTATATTTCCTTTCTGTCCTCTCCATCTATATAAAGCCATTTGTGACCCCTCTCACATAGTTTTCGTTTGCCCTTCCTTGTCCACTAAACGCGATGTCCTTTTCAATTCACTTAAATCCCTGACCATTCCCTTTAATCTCTCTTTCATCCTTAGTTCTGACACTAAGTTAGGGACTAGAATTATTCTTACCTATAAATCTAAGTGTGATATCAATATTTAAATTTTTGTAATCTATTTTTTGTTTTTTTTTTGTTTTCACTTTTTTGTTTGTTTTGTTCTTTGTTTCTTTTTTTAATTGTAAAATTTAAATAGATTTTATCTAATAAGTTTATTAAAATAAAAAAAAAAACACTTTTATTCCCATATGTCCCATAGTGTTGTATAAAGTACACTTACGTATTATGTACAGATTATACAGTGTCTAAACGTTATGAGCCGTAAAGTGACCGAGATTTTGGACCATTCATTTTTTGTACATGATGATATGTACCTAACTTTCACAAATAGCCGGTTATAACCGTTTACAGTAATCGTGCTATAAGTTATCATACGAATTAAGAGAATATTTTCGTTATAAAAGGGTAATACTTTTTTTTAAAGCCGAAATGATATAAATTGAAACTACATTTTAGCACTAAATATTTATAATTTTAAATGTGATAGTAAAATTATTATACTAAACAAAATTATATAAAAAATAAAACGAGACAAAGTAGAATAAAAACAATATGTTTGAAAATTTCCTGTAAAATTTAGCATTTCATTTATGAAATTATATTAAACTACATAGAGGAGTTAAACGTTTACGATTTTTTATTGTTATTTTGTATTTATAAAACTTCTTTTTATTTGGAGTAAATTTTCGAGCGATTTTATTTTAAGACTTAAAATGTTTAACTATAATAATAAATACAAAAATAACATTTAATGAAATATTTAAATAAACTTAAAACTTGTATATATAAAATATATTTTTTTAAATATAAATAAGTAATTTTGTTGTGTATATAGAATATAAGTAACTAATATAATCATTTTTAATTTTAATAATATATAATATAATATATTGAAAATTAGATTCGCTTTTTTAAAGATATTTATTGAAAATATATTTTTAGGGTATTAATGTATTTTTTGTTAGGTACTTTTTCAATGTCAAGTTATTTCATCAAAGCACAAGTTATTATGTTATCAACTAGCTCATATAATTTGTTACTAAATCAATTCAAATTTGTTATTTTGCCTTCCACGAAATTTTTTCGATAATGCCGTTGGTAACAATTATTCATAAAATGTATATAAAAAATTATGCTCTAAACTTAAGATGGTAATCTAAATCTTGTGCTTCTAATATTCTTTTGTTATGTACTTCTAATAGAATGTTACTCCATTCGACCTCTCTTAAATAATAACTACGGTATTTTGCACAGCTCGTAGTTAAGTTAAATATCATAATAATATTATTGTTTTTTCTTAAGTTTTAAATGGGTGATTATTTGTTTTATTCTATAAGTAGAAATAGAATTTTTAGTCTACCCTTATTATAATATGTAATCGAGCACTGCAGAATGCAGATATATTTTTACTTAAGTGGAATGGATCATTTACATTCTTTATTTTAAGCTAAAATAATACAAAAGTTCGATGTTTAATTAGGTATGTATATTTTTTTAAATATGAACTTCCACCTTTAATATACCTAAATACATTGGTAAAAATCTCAAATAATAATTACTTCATATCTCAATTTGTTGAATCAAAATAAATTACAAAAAATTCACCAAGTCAGCAAATCTCATTTATTACATTCTATTTCGATCAGAGTTTAAAATTTGATGGCGTACTTACCGTTCCATAATGTTTGTAAGTTTATATTTATTTATAATAGACGTTATTGTATTGAGAAACAAATACATTTTTTACTTCAAACCATTTTGTTATAACCTATATGTACATTTAACATTTTAAATTGGATGTTATCATACAAAACCAACTCGTTTTTTAAAACTAAACATCAAACAGAAATATGAATTTTTGAATAAGGTAGTTGGTCCACTAGTAATTAAATACGAAAAATATACAACGCGTTAATTGATGTATTTCAACAAAATACAAAACAAAAAATCAATTAGAGCAGATACCCTGTTTCAGAATAATGTTACTAAAACATTTATTAAATAATTTGTATCTTTTAATACATTTATATATTTGAAAAAACAAAATCTTAAAAAATCTTACAATATGTCAAGTAGTGGTTTGTTTTTCCTTAGAAATATAATGAGAAAATTGTAATAATTCTCATTACGACGCTTTGTCAATATTTATTAAAACGAATCGTATAAAAGCCTCCTGAATAATTGAAGTAATATTGGCCAGTATTATTTAATTAATTTTTCTTTTTAAGTCGGCACAACAGACTTAGAGAATATTTACAGAAAACATAGTAGTATTTTTATGCATATTGGTTTTTGGTTAAATAACGTTAACACGCAAACACACACACACACACACACACACACACAAATTTAATTGTAGAAATGTCACGAAAATGATATTGTGAATTGTACAATTGTACGAAATATCATTTCGAGCAAATAATTGTTCGATAATTCAAAATTTGCTTACATTGGAATTAAAATAGAAAATATGACGCTAAATTGAAACTTTAACGCACTGTCTATGAGTTTGCATCCAATCAACACAAAATAATAAGTATACAGACGCGATGACTGGTTCGTATTGTTTGATCTGTCGGTATAAAGCAATTTATTGGACGAATTACGTACACGAAATATCATATTACTATACGTTTGATCATTAGACATAAAACGATGTAATAATCATGCGATTCCGGGTAAATATATTCGAGTAAATTCACACAATTTTTTCTATAATTGTAACCTTATGATTGTGTATTCAAAATAATTATATAACTAATATAAATTTTCTCGAACAATTCGTAATTGCCGATAACAAAAGAACCTTACAGTTATTCATTCTGAAAGTCTCATCCTGTACTAAAATTTTTTACAATTTCGATAGATCAAAAAGAATCGGTTATCTTTACAATTGCGGTCCCTAATTGAAATGGCGTTTGCATCCGATAGAATCGATTTGTTGTTTGAAAGTGTATGGTTGTATTCGTAAAACCCGATGTCCTATGAATATTGGAAAACATATTATTACCACTAGTGCGACGGATGCGACGATAAGGTAATATAAGTAGCTTTTAACTTTTCTCAGTCGGCCGGCTCGTTGGCGAAATGTGAGATTCGGAAATCGCGTGCTTTGCGAGTTTGAAAAAAGAATAAAAAAAAAAAACGAAAACTTCACTATTCGCATTTATCATTTCCCTATCATCTGTCAACATAGTCGTCCCAAGAGCAGTTAACGTGTGCAGATTGAAAGCGACCTATCAAACCCTCGGACGATAAAAAAAAACACGAAAAAGTTTCCTTTCCTTACTCGCGAAATACTTGGAAAAGTTTTACGGAAGATTTATGCCGACGCGTTTGTCTTAAAATCACGGCACGCGGCAACGCCGAATTAACGAAATTTCGTTTACGGACCGTTAGCTTCCGTTTGCACTTAACTCATTAACGCAGACGGTCCAAATTAGCTCTATGAAAATTTACTTCGCGGCTGTTCACCGTGTTTGGATTTTGATTTTTGTTGCGCGTGTTACGGACGGACAGTATTTTATATTTTTACGAACAGTAAGGTATATTATGCGTTCATTGGAGTAATCATTTAATTAGACAGAATGAAAATATTCAAAACAAGAGAATAATGCCATCTCGAAAAATTTCGTCTACTTAAGTGGTCTCGAGAAAGTAACGATATATATGTATAACGATGGCTTTTTAATTTTGATAATAGTCCTGAATTCTTTGTGGTATCATCTATGGTTCGGTGTTTAGCTTTAAGTAATTTTTGATTCATCGTTTTTTTTTTGAAACTGTTAATTTAATAAGCGTCGATTTAATAACTATAAACAATAAATGACTTACAATATACAACAAAACGCAAAAAAAATCAATGATAATTCTAACGTTATTTTTAGAATTAAAAATGACCAAAATGTAGAAAAGGGGATAACAGTGAAAACGCTATTGGTGTGTTTTACTTATTGTATATAAATTATTGTTACGACGGTAACGATTTGATTATACCATCGCTCAATAATAATGTTTAATAAGCGTGGTTGTATAAAACATTTTTTTCCAAAATTATGTACGTAACATAACTATTTTTTCTGTACTCGAAATATTGATATGAGAAATATTATCGAATACAAATTGTTTTCATTTTTATTTTAAATACGGCCGGAAACTCGATTTCAATTAAAATTGTCAGACGAGAAACAACAAATTTAATAACAGTTTTTTCTTAGAATTAATATGCCAAACTATAATCAATCAAAAATACGTAAACACTTTGAAATGTAAATTTCCTGGAATTATTATCGTTGACATTTGTTTATTACAATTAACGTATATCGGGATTTTTTTTTAATAAAAACCGAAGATCCGTAAATTTCTTCGTTTTTGCATATAATTTTACTGATATTTTAAACGTACTAATAATTTTTAAAAATACTTCTTAAAAATGTCTTCAATTTTTAAATTACGGGGGTCAGGATCGATTTTTTTTTACATTTAAGCCAAAAAACAAACTTAAATTAAATACGTTTGAAATAATTAAAATTTTCATTTTAGAGACTAATTTGAAATCGCCAATGTCTTTTCTAAAGTAATGTAAGAAACGTATTTTCATTTTGTGATCTATTTATATACTCGTATATTAAAGAAAAACAAGTTGTTGGTTATACCGAATAAATGAGAAATAAAATTTAAAACTCGCTTTATACATGTAGTAACATCTTCGAATATATTTTCGAAATTAATATTGGATTACTTAGGAAAGTACATTTATGTTAAGTAAAGTTATTGCATGTTTCGTAGTTAAAAAAAATTATTTTTAAACGTGAGCGTGTAAACAATAAATACGGAAGGAATTATGTATACCAATGATTTTTTACAACACATGTATGAAATTAACCCGTCCACAAGACTAATTATTAATTTAACTTGGTTAGACATTAAACACACTTCATTCCGACCGTTTTTAATTTACAATTGTTAACGCGAAGAATTATGACTAAATTCTAGGCACTTTTCTCCGAGAATTTGGAACTTGATGCTAAGGCATTGAACAAATCTATTTCGTTATTATTTTCATTTGCGAGCAACGATAAATTAGTTGTTCTCAAAAAACCAATCGTTTCGAATTCGGTATTTTCACATGTCCTATAAATTCGACGAGTTTAGTATATTCAATTTCTAATCGATTGACGTAAACGTTTTCAAGTACTTCCGATGTCCAAATTAAGTGTTTTTCTTACTTATTTAGACTTTCGTACTGTACTTTTTCGATTTTGTTCCAAATAACTGTCGCCTTTACGAAAACTTGACGATAAATAATCACTATTTATTATTATTATTATTTTGAGCGTCGAAATCAAGCATACTACAACCAGCCACCCACGTTAATCAGTAATTGCTACGAAAAACGTATTTTTCTTCGAAATTCCAATTCAAGTTTCTTTTGCACAGCTATATTATGTATGCATATCACATGAAACTCAACTGCATCGTGTAACTGTGAAGACAAGTTATTGAGAGACGTAAACTTAAATTGCAAAACAACGTATCACAATAGTATTACATAATGAAATTTATAAACATATATTGACACGTTTAGGTTAAAACGGTGCCCAATCGTTTCACACGGAACCTAAAATATAGTTTCGTCGCATAAATATATGCTAATGAATTAAAATTTTAACGGACTTAAATGTATAGAATAAAAATGCGTACTGTAAAATTAGCGAATTTATTTAAAAGTTAATCTACAGGATTTTCTAAAAAGAAATTGGAAAATTAATATTCTAACCATAACCGCTTTCCTGGGGTATATAACAGGTTATGTATTTTTTGTTTTTAATACCCGAGTAGAAATTACAAACTTAGAACTTATGTAGACCATATCTCTGGAAAAACTTTTCTTAATTCCCTTGAATGTATTGTATATTTGTTAAACTTTTTTCGTTTTTGTTCGTATTTAACTATATAGACATGCCGAGGGGCTTAAAATTAAAAAAAACATATTTATCGTATTTATAATAGTTTAGTGTTCCGACTGTTAATCGTTACTTTTAAATAGTTATTACAAACAACTAATGCACTTAAACTAAGTTTATATTTATGTATGTAAATTCGGATATTTTATTTATATTAAAATGTACGCTTGATGCTTAAACGTGTATTTTCTAATAATACAAATAATATTATCTATATCTAACTACAAAATATAGTAAATAATTCTATGACAACCGAGATAAGAATTTATCATTGAAAATAATTATAGTAAATTGACTGTTTAAATTGTAATATTTTTAAAAATAAGTGTGGGCAACTTAATTTATTAATCAATAAATATCTACAATCTTGTAATATAAAATCTTCATTTTTCAATGTATAATTCTTGAAATGAAAAATTCTTTACTTTTTTCAAATAAAAAGTTTACTTGAAAATTAAAATATATTATTGATTATGTGTCATAACATATGTATATATATATACATATTACTAAATATTTCCATGCTTAAATTTGAGTCGACGAAAAAGAAACATTTTTTAAATAATTTAAAACCATTTTATACACGCGTATTTAAATATATGAGAGAGAAGTGGTCTTTTATATCAGAATGGTTTGCAAAAATAATGTACTGCAGATAGCGACTAATTTGACATTTTATGAGGATTTATTTTGAAAACTGTTGTGTATTTTAATTTGTACTTAAGTACCCAAAATTCATTTATTCTCAAAACAACACCTGACCATAATATGGTTTTTTTCAATTTGAAATACACTATACTACTTTAGGGACATACTAACAATACATAATCAACCGAATGTAAAACAGATAGCACATTAGTTAATCAACACATAAATATTACGTCACAAACCTGCTAGACATTACTATTTAATTTATCGTTTTAATTTAGACAATCATTTTAGAAATACATGTGTACTATTTATAATACATTACTATGCGTACTAATATTTCAACTTCATAAAAAACTAAAAACATACAGGTGACAACTACAATTGTATAACTATAATATAGTATAATATAATATTGTATAAGTATAACTATTAAAATATTTCATTATATAACTTTATATATATACACACATATAATTTCTGTCAGTTCAATACATAAAAAGTCTTGGATGATATTTTTTAAAAAACCTTTCAGAAATTTTTCATTTTATGTTCAAAACAATTGTATAAAATACTTATATAGCATAGAGGCTAATAATAATAATATCTCAAATTATTTTTTTATCTATTTTTAATTTTTACTAAGATTTAAATACCAAGTACTTATTTACTTCACTAGACACACTTTTAACATATTTTTCAAAACCAAAACTCTAATAATTACACCAGAAAAAAAAATACTATTTTTGTTATAACATATAATTAAGTATTAGTATATTAAAATTCTATATTAATCGGTACAACATTTTAAAAAAAAAAATGTAAATAATATTCAAAAAACGATTGACCATCGGTATTAAAAACTAGAAAACTAGGTAATTAAAATAAAAAAGACAAATTTTTAACTAAAATAAACATTTCAAAATACTTTATAAAATACATAAATAGAATAATAAATTATATTACGTTGTATTATTTAGAAATTAATATTGTTTAAATAAAATAAATAAATAAGTATATATACATATATGTTTACATATATGTTTACATTTAATATATAATTATGTGAATTTTATATTTAAATTATTCGTTTATTTTTTTTATTGTTGAAAACTAGATCTATAATTGATGTATAAATTTAATTTTACAAGAGGAAGTTTTTAATCTTTGATATCTATTATATATACTCAATATATAATATTGGGTTTCAATGGGTTTCAACGTTTAATTGAAGTAATTATTGTGTGAATATTGAATATACAATATCGTTTATAATTAATCGGCAATTGTATGTTTTCAAATTGCCTACAGTGACTTAAATATTCCACGATTTGTAGTTTATAAATTGTCATATGTAACGTTTAATTAATTTTTACTTATTTTTACGTATTAGACGTCCAATATATGCTCGTATATTTATCAACATACACTAAAGTCATAAATAAAATACACACAGGCGTACACACACACACATATAAGTTTTAAGTCATATTTTTCTATGATTAATAACCTAAATTGAATTTTGTGTTCTAAGTTAAAACTAATAAAAACCATTTTGTTGTTTTTTTTTTATAACGTGGCTATACGGAATTATTTTCGTATTTTATTTGTAGTTATCACATTGGAAGTGTAACAATCTAGTAGGTTCTCTAACCGACTGGATATTTTTTTTATTTCGTTTTTCGTTTTATATCAAACTCGAGTTAAATAAATACTCACGATACATCTTAGACTAGAGTATTTTGAATTTTTAATTAAATATATACAATAATTAAGGGTATTAATAATTAAATTTGTGTTTTTTTTCAAATAATATAACAAGAGACGTTTTCAATTCAATTAATTTTTACATAAAATACGGATAACATCTGATCTGATGCCATTTTATATACTTCAATTAACTAGTGTATATTTTGACAACACGATTATATAATAATATATTATAATACATATTACGCGTTATATATTATTCTATGAAATGTTTTAGTGAAATACTTATTTTTTGTTTTTTTCCACATTACCGAGTTTTTAAATAGCTTTCTAAATAGTCGTATAAAACGTCGATTTTACTATGTAATGTTCTATAATCACAGTTTTCAAAAAGTTTCGATTATTTTGTTCAAGTTTCGATGTTAGGAATGATCACTGTAATGCAGTATGATGTAACGTATAAGCGCAAATTAATAATATTTAAACACATTAGATATACTTTGAAAGAACGCCAAGTCACCTTTGCATCGGCATAGGCGTTTAAGCATAGGCATAGTTTGTAGTCTTCGTCTATACGCATCTATCTATCTATTTGTCTATACGTATATATCGCAAATCTTAAATTATGATGTTTAGTTGAACATTTATTAGCAAAATTTAATAAATTAAAAATATAATATAAATATAAAAATAAAATAATTGCATTTCCATTACAACACCGTAATTTCTTTTGACAAAAATCATATTACCAGAAAATCATCCCCTTCGAAATGTATAACGAGTCTTTAAATTGTCGAATTTTTAAATAGTACGGTGTATAGCCATTAAACACTAAACGTGTTCTTACGAAAATATTAAATATACTTTAATATTTTACAAAAATAATAAGTGTGTTTCCAGCTTCGGAACGAATATGGACGATTGTACTTATTGTACTCATTTAAACTACTCGTCCCGTGTGCTTAACTATATTACGTTCCTGCAGAATCGTATAAATTCATTTGGAAAGCCGTGTATTTCGCCTACTATTACAATTATTATTATTATTTACATGCAATCCACACTGCGCGGACCTGTAAAACTTGACCATGTAGCTGACTAGATCCAATTTTATACACACACACACACACACACACGTCAATTAGACTATCGTGATCGTCACGGGAAAATAATATGTATAAAGCAAATAAACAGGCCAACAAAGTATGAACAACCCCCACTTATATATATAGCGATATTATTATGTCATCAAACCTACTAGTTAACAAAAGTGATACCGCCCATTCGACCGTATATTAATAACATTATCGGGTAGTTTGCGCGCAACTCTAAATAACATTTTTATATCAACAACAATGTTATATGTGTAAAACGGTCAATTATTCGTAATTGACATAAGGAAAGAAACACGTGATAGAGGAATTACATCTATTTAGGATACAAATAAAATAAATCGATAACCGGAATTACGTATTTACTTATTAAAATATTACGTTATTGAAATATACGTCGCAACACTAAGAACTTTTGAATTGCTCCTCGAGACATTTACACATCGTGCACTAATTTTAACCCACGTATACGCGATAGATCGTATTATTTGAAATCTAATGGTATATTTCCATATATATATATATATATATATATATATATATTTAGTGTTCACACATTTAATAAAACCAGTTACGCGCATCGCTGTTTATAACGATTCGTTTATAATTATTCGTTTTTAAATTCCACGAATTATCCTTCGTTCGATTCGAATATGTATTTAACACATGGATGGATATTTAAATGTTATTCCTGAAATCATCGTACAGATCAATGTCTGGTTTATTCGTGTAACAACCACAACTACATAAGACCATCATCATTAACAATTAATTTCGATTTACTATAATCGTTATTATTAGGCTTAAATAACCATTACTATTATTAGCTACACGTTTTATAATAACAAAATTATATTTATTTATACGCATAGTATATCTATATATATGCAACGCAAAATGCACATTCTTCAATAAATTTGAGAACTTACAGGTATTTAAATTAAATTTAATTTAAATCGACTATAAAATGTTCTACGTGTTTGAAAATAAATAAATAGATAATTACATATAATGTTTAGTACTTAATACTAATATGATTAATTGAATATGTTTAACCTATATTTTTCCATCATTTTTCAAATTAAATCAAATTGTTTTTGATAATTTACACGTACGTATACCATATTAACAAATATTTATTACTTATTATCATTCGAATTTTCGTTAAAATGAACGAAGAAAGAAATAATGTAAAGCGCGTTACTTTGTTCTTTCATATAAAGTATACATTGAAATGATTAATATTCATAGTAGAACCAGGTATAATCAATTTCACATAAACGTTGTAACCTATTGACTATAATATAATTAACCGAATAGATATAAATCATAAATAGATTAAAATTCAAACGGAATTCAAAATAAATAAATAAAATACGATTTTTACCTCAAAGTCCAAAACAATTGAATAGTGATTGTATGAAATAAACAGATTGATTTCAAAATTAAAATATTGTTTTTCAAATTGTCAACGTTTAAATAAAGTTTAACGATTGAAATCAACACGATCTACGATAGAAACGCCATTTACGTAGATGAAATATTGTATTTAGCGAACGTACTCATTTCATGTATAAGTAAAGTCTAAAATTCTTTAGCCAAATAAAGAGTCAACATTTCCTAACGAAAAAATAAAATTTACAAAAAAAAACAATATATTAAAATATCCTCATTTATAATATAACGACATGATTAATACTCCAAGTACCGTCGATTTATACGATAAACTGCATTATATAATCGAATGCAGGAATTTTCAATATATTTCCACAGTCCAAAAAATATGTAACTTAGGTGTACGTAATTGTATTTTTTAACTAACCAGAGGTACCGAAGTTTATAAGTCTTAAGTAACACGTGTACGAGATTTTCAGGGAAAGTTATTGATCTTCCGAATAATATTAATACTTGTAGCTCCGGAAAAATGGAATCCATCATATATATATATATTATTAAGTTATTGTTCCTTAAGTCTTAAGGAATAATTAAGGGCCATCTATAAAAAAGAGAGTGAACTAAAACTAACTCCTACTGGTCTTGAATGTGAAAAATTGGAAAATAATATTGTCACCTATAAAATTTCAGAACGTATTTTCTATACATACGTACATATTTTCAGAAATATAAGAAGTATAACAATAATAATATTAGTAATATTAATTTGTGCCTTAATGTTGTTAAATCGACGTGTGGTTCTTTTTCAAATCTATCTTACGCATAAAGAATATAATTAATACTCCCATAACTATGTAGTTACATAACTATGTAACTACAAACAGTAAATGCAAAAAGAAATTTCTCGCTATTATAAATGTTTAAAAATTATATAAGAACGAAAATGGTTTGATAGATTTTCTAACTTGTCTTTAATTTCTATAAAACGTGCTTTATTCGAAAATTTACGCTACAATGGCATCAATGATAAATTTCTTTGTTATTTAAAAACAAGAAAAATTTGATTTTGCTTCAATATTAATTTATTTGTATACAGTTTTTGTCTAAATTATATCAATACGAGAGAAAATAAATGTGATCGTACTCGGTACAATTACATAAGCTTAATAATAAAAAAATATATTTTAACCAACAACACGAATTATAAAAATAGAATACATAGTGGATATTCTACTGATATAATTTGTTTCTATCATTGTTAAACAAAAATTAAGATAAGGCCTCGGCTCTGATTTTATTATTTTATATTGTTAATATTCTTACTTTTTGATGTGTGTCAATTAAATTAGAAACATTTGGAACCTACATACGAAACGTAATAACATTTTAGGTATCATTTCTGAACTTACGTTAAAATTGTTTTTCTTCAAATGTATATTTTTATCAAATTCTGTAATACAATTATATGGATTTATAGCGACTATCAATTTAAATTCATAAATAACAAAATCTTAACAACCTAAATTATTGGCTTAGAAATTAATTCCAAATAGATAATACAGGTAAATATATAAGTACGCAGATTATTCATAATAAATTGTACGATTTTGATAGTTTAAAATATTTTAATTTTTAGTAATACTTTGTACATTAAGTTTAACGCTCCATATAAATTGTTAGAGATTTTAATTATTATTATTAGAGAAGTTTATTTTGACGTATGCCTGACTCGATGGTGTATTATTACGTGTTTTATAGAGAGAGCTTCCCTTATTATAATATGTTACTATTTACACGCTATATAATTGTAAATAATTATTATTTGAAGTTATAATTTTGTGTTTTCATAGGAATACGATGAAAAGTACAAAAAACCCGTAATTATACAAACATTATAATTTTAGATACTTAAAATATAATTCATATATTAGATATAATAATAAAAATGTATATACGTAATAATGTGTGTGTGTATTAATTTTCATAATTAATTAGCAACGTACTAAACAATATTATTATAATTACTTCAATAAAAGTATTAAATTATATATATACATATTTTTTGAAATAACATTTTAAAAAGAAATAAATATATGAAATATTTCGAGCAAAAATTGAAATCTGGTAAACCTTAGTGGCACAGAGACCATTCAGCCTCGATGCAATTGTAAGCATTTAGTTCGTTTTAAGTTAGTAATCTATACTCTACATTTATATTTTGTGAGTATAACGCTAATTTTTCAAGATAAATCTTACTTTTTTACGTATTTTATTTATTAAGATTTGTTCGTTAATAATTAATATTATTGTAATATTGTCATAAGTTATATCTTTTTAATTAAACGAAACTTTGTATGTATTTCACTATTATCATTCCGTGTAAACATAACGTTTACAAATTACATTCACTATACATAAACGAATACAATTTTTTACTTTACATTTTTTAAGAACACGGTATTAATTAGTTTTACGTCAATTAAGTGAACAAAACAAGAAAATAAGTCTGTTGATTGTATCATAAAGTAAATAAACGTCTGTGTTACCCCATAAAAATAATAATGTTGATTTTATTAAAATAAAATTTTTTTCGTGAATTCAATCTTGGATAATTAGAATACTACAATAACTCTTAAAAATAAATCCCATTTGATAATATTAAATTTTTTATGTGAAAAATTGTTTACCTTCTCAAAAATCCGATAACTATAATTTATATTTCAAACATTAGAGTTTCGATTTATTGAAATTGTCCTAAAATAATACTTTAAATTTGTAGATCTATAAAGGTCACTTATGCAATATTTTTTCAGAATTTTTACTTCATTCGAGAAATTGTTTGTACATTATTTTAAATATTTATTTCCATGATTTGTTTAATGTATTGTTTAGTATTAATTTTTAAATTTTATTGGGGGAATATAATATGAAAAAATTCTCAATCTATAAATATATATATATTACATTATTTAAATGGTGCAAAACATATTTTGTAACAGTTTTTGTTAAAACAAAATATTTGAAAAATTAACTTAAGATATTTTATTAGGCAAAAATTTATTTAAATACAAAATTATTTTTATGATAATGACAAATCTCCAATTGTTTTTAGATTCAGAGAGATGCCAGTTCTCTCTCCCAGGCGGTCATAAATTATAAACTTATACGTTATTACTTGGAAAATAATATCAGTGTATATATATAAAATTACATAATATAGTATATTATAGCGCAGATTAATTCACTTGGCTTAAATATAGAAGTAGAAAAAGAGTCGTGCTACCTGCGCAGCCCACAGTATTTTTATCCATGACGTTTTTTACTACCCAAAAAAACGTGGCCAAATCGCCCTGTAACTTTCAATCATAAAATATTACATTAAGATGTTTCAACGGTAAAAACATTTAATAAAAATTGTTATTTCCCCAAAAAAGTCGAACTTCAAATTACCCTTTTTCGGCGACCGTCTACATCTTTGACAAAATATTCACTCAAAAGCTTTCCGCGATTCGGTTAATTATATTATGTTCATCGTCGTATTAAAGTCGAAAAACATTACACAAGTAGTAAATGCAACCGCATAATTTTAAATAGAAATTATTACCAATGGAAACTTAGAACTTAATCCATTGAATGGATAAATAGAACTTTACAGACGTGCATAGTATGTCAATTGTTGACTATTATCACCTACCGAGTGTACTACGTTATGCAATTCGTATATTATTTGAATATAATTTGGTCACACAAATGTGAGTTATATATATATACGAGGTATACCTTGTCTGTGTGTGTCTGATTCCTAACCTAAACCTAACAGTAAGCAACGGCCATTGAAATGAAAACATCATAATATTTTGTTTCGTTCAAGTGCAAAATGAAAAGGTTAAAAGAATATAAACAAATTGGATGTCTAAAAGACAAAAACAACTCGCTTTTTGAGGCAAACGGAGAGGGGAGAGAATACCGTTTGACCCTGCCACTTATATAAATTCGAAATGTTATTTTAATTTTCGAAGAAACGTTTTTTTAATCAACTGCGGTTTTTCCTTTTTGCTACTTTTACTTTTCTAATTACCGTTATCGTCAACGTAATGATATTCGCAGTGGTAATTCGTTCATCAAGCATGACGTTTTTATAAATCAAAGAAACATTTCTTCGGCCAAACGTTCCAGACACAATATTTTAGCGGTGAGAAACCATCAAAACCGGAAACTTTTGAAATTAAGGCGGTCATAGTTTCACGGGAATAGACACTACGGATGAAGTTAGAGAGAGAGATGCCTGTAGAGATTTTCTCGACTTTTAATATGAATAGTTTTAACCGACTTTCGAAAATAGAATAATTCGGACGTTTATCAGTATATATATTTATATAGGACGCCGGAGTCAATGAATGTACAGAAGACACCGCGACGTACGGTATAAAAATCATTAATTAACATTATATTAATTACGTTGATTTATTTTTAAACTAAACATGATTTATAATTGTATTCGAATTTCGAGTCAAGTTGATCGGATTTTACAACGAAAATTGCGTATTATTTACCGAATATTAATTCGAAAATATGGTAACGAACAATTTTAAACAAACGCGTACGACACTTTTCGTAATAAAATTCATATATTATAGATATATAATTTGTGATAATGGTTCGGATTTTTGCAACTTTACAAAATGAGTGAGTTCTACCCTCAGTGAAAAAATATAAACATATTGCTTACAATGTTATAATAATCAAAGTAAATACGAAATACAATAATACTTTATTACTTTGCGTATACAATTTTATTAAAATGTCCGATATACGATATTACGATATAACGTTTATTAGAGTTCATTTTCAAAGAACAATTTTCTTTACGACTAAACTTGCTTCTAACGTTGTATTATATATACTTAACTATTTTTTTCATCCACTTTGTTAATGTGCACTTTCCATTTAAGTACGGTTGGTTTAGATTCTAAGTACAGTGTGCACATTTATATTGAAAATTGTACAAGTGTATATTTTTTCTTTTACAATATAATTTTTTTTGAAATAATACAATAAATTTAATATAAATACTGTATTGGTTCGCTATTCTAATAAATAATTTTTTTTAATTTAACATTATAGATATAATAAAGCATAATAAATTCCTTTCTTTTGAATTAAATAATTATTATATTATAACTCACTGCGAAAAAGAATAAATAAAGGATTTTACTTTCAAAAAGTTTATACATTATAGAACATGTTAAATGTTTGAAAGAAATTCCATTTTTAAATAATCTATATTATGTCAAATCTCATTTTCAAATATTGTTGATAATGTATAATAGTTGTCAAAGTTAATAACTTTATTAACTATCCCATATATTTAAGAAACACAAATACATAAAAAATGAACCGTAATATTTTATGACAAAACTTTATTTTGTTGATTTTTAAACGAAAATTAAAAATAGTTTCTAGATATATTAATTATTTAATTATTAACTACAATACTTGTAAAATAATATTTTACAAATGTATACGATCTGATTCAGCAAAATACACTCGTGCTCATATTAATGGTTACTTAAAATAGCCATTTTATATTGTGCACCTGGATTCTTTAAAACATTAAAATCCTGTCGTAAGTTTGAAATATCGATTTTATTGTTTTTAAATGCATGTTAAAAAACTCGGATGATTATACACGTGCATTTATCAAGTATAAATTATCATACATTGAAGTGATGTTCATTACATTTTATACATTGCATTACATAAACATCGCGAAATAAATATCTTCCAGAAAAACATCCACAGTTAAAATTTTATTTAGTGTTTATCGACTTGCGTAATAATTATTGCAAAAAAAGTCTGTACTATTTACTTTTTAATCATATACCTAAATATCTTATAGCTTTTGTGTTCTAGTTCAATTTTCTGACACGCTTATCAACTAAAATCGCTTTTAATTTTTATAATTATTTCCAATTAATCGACGAAGAAAATATCGAAAAATGTTATTTAAGAAGACAATTGATTCTAACGAAATGCGAAACAAAAATTGTATGTATTTTGTGTTTTTTTACTACATATGAACATAATTCGTCTGCATTTCATATTAATTATATAATCGATGAATTTAAAAAAATGTCACTCGTAGTAATAAATTAAATCCTTGGTACACATTTCAGCAAAAACTCTAGACGAAAAAGAAAATATTAAAATAATAAAACGATTAAGTTACTAAGTAATAATTATATATATATATAATATATAAAATATAAATATAGGCACCTGTAACAAAAATCTACGTATAATAAAATGTGTGTTACATTTGTGGGAAATAATAATTTATAAGATACAATAGCATGAATTCCAACAAAAACGACGCTTCGTTGCAGTTCATTGCAAATCTTGTGTAATTTCAAAAGTTCAAGAGTCTTAAGAATATGAAGTGAATACAGATTAAACAAAAAAAAACTGAAAAACCAATCTGTGAAAAAATGGTAAAACGTAATGTGAAATAAAATTCAATTTAGTAAGATAATTTTTAAGTACAACTGTAATGTACGTTTTCAACTGTAATATAAAAGTAGTTATTGGTCAATCAATTAGACACGTTTATTTTACATATAAATATTACATACGTTTTATTGACGCGAATTATACAATTCCTCTCAATTTTAAATAAATTGAATAAATATTCGTATACGTTAATTTTAGTAAAATCGCATACCTCGTTCGGTTACACAAACAACACGGCAATATATAAATAAATAATTTATCGATAACTACGTTTTGAACAATACCAAAATCGGTCAATTTATTTTGCGCACGACATTTCCGTTCTCAAATTCTTAATTTCTTAACGGTATCGTTGATATAGTACACTTTAAAACTTTACTTGGTAAAAAATTAAAAGAAAAACATTTTTTTTTAATAATTCTTATGAATATTGTGATCTAGTAGTTACCTGCGGTTTATTCTATTTTTCCTATAGAAATAACATGTGGTTTTTACTTTGCCAATGATAAAGAGTTACGAATAATAACAACGTACGCGTTTTCCCATATTTTTAATTTTCCTACCATCATTTTTGAAAAACGCGTGCGCGCGTGTGCGTATATCTGTGTAATCAAAACTTAATCACTATTGTTGACGAGACGGCTATCGGATTCATTATGGTTAAGGTCATTGAACGACAACCAATTCTTTCTTCCGTCATCGAAATATTATTGTACATCAACTGTGATAAAAGTAAATATTTCCACTCGTCTATTTTCCGACCCATACACACACACACACATAATATATATATATATATGTAAATATTTTCTTTCTTTCTTATCATTATTATTATACTTAACATATACTCATTAAAAAGTGTATGCATTAAATGAAAAACAAACAATTATATTGGAAATATAAACAATACGTTGGTGAAAAAAAATATACACACTCAAGGCTAAAGCACAACCCCATTTTTTTGTGACGTCTATGACTTACATGACATCTCCCGTAATATAGCCTCCGTTCTATTGTGTGAGGTCTCAATATTTCCCTTTTCGATCGTCAGTCAGTCACACGATCGGCGTTTGTGGAAACCTCATTTTTTACTACAAACCGTTTTAAATAATTTATTAGTTACTCGCACAATATCCGATACATTATAATGTGCAAAACTACGCGTTGAACTTTCTACAATATAACCGTTACAATTAACCGTGTTATTTACGCGCATTTGTCGATACTATCGCACAGCTGTGTGATAATATTTGACAAGTAAAACGGGTTATAATATCAATAACGTCGAAAATATTAAACATTTTTCAACCGTTATTCGTCCCGGTTTTACATTCAACGATGTATTATTGGAGGTACATGGCGTAAATAAGACGTATTCCAGATTTCAAACTATTAATTGTATAATAAATAACGGCACAGTTATACCTGATTTTCATTTTTTAAGCGTTGTAGTGATTTTTTAACTTTTTTAAAAGTACACGGAATAATTTGAGAACAATTTTTTTCCAAAAAAAACGGTATAACGCAATAATTAAAAAACGGTTTTCGAGTTAATTCAGTAAATAATATAGACAATTTTCGTGGTTAATTTATTCAATTGTCGAATACGTCAAAAAAATTTATTTCGAAAAGGATAAATCGTATAGATTTTTGTTATTAGAATTTTGTGTGTGTGTGTGTGTGTGTTTGTGTGTAGGGGAAGGGTGAGAATAATTACAAAATCCAAAAACAAACGAAAAAAGCTCTAATAAATTTAGTCCATAAGTAAATCCGAGACTGTATTCTTGTATTTGTGCTAGGTGGAATAGGAGGGGATCGACGGAGCCACGAAATAGAAGTGAGAAAAATATGGCGGTATAGACTTATTTTTATTTCTATCGAAATAACAATAACGACAAGTATGATAAAATAAGAAAACGGAAATTAGGTCATTCGAAAAAGTCGTTTTGACCGCGCCGAGTTCGTTTGTATATGAAACGGTCGATTATCAAGTAAAAGTTACGTAACTATAATGGCGTCCCCCATCCCGTCTAGTCCAGTAGAAACGGTCAAAGCCGCCGAGAACTAAGACGTTAAAATACGCGCCAAAACTTCGTGTACTTTATAACCGTTATTATTATGGGTTTTTTTGGCCAATAAAGGGCCCGAGATAAATATACCTTGTTTTGTAATTTATTCGACGATTTATTGTACGTTAATTCGACGGCAACCATTTTCGTGAACGACTACGATCTCCGCGGTATATCACAGCACGACAACGACGTCGCCAAACGTAAAATAACATTTATAACGTTTGTAAGCCACGCGTTACGATATAGATGTTTAGATAAATCTCGTCGTCGCCTCGAAATCTACGCGTGATCATGAATAATATTGCGTTATTTGCGCGTTCGCGAAAATAAGCGAACGCCTGAATACAGTGATTGTAAACCAATTATCTGTGGATCTGTAATAGGTCCATTGAGCAATTCAGAATTGTTTTTACTTTATGACGTTAAACATATCCATTAAAACAAACGTCAAATGTTGATATTTTCTTACGTGAATGTATTCGTAAATAAACATATATATATATATATAAACTTGTCGATCCCCACTGTCGCGTAACTCAAAGTTGATTGTTTAAACAAATGCTTTCAGAATTAATTAATTATTTACCAACCAACGAATCATTTTACTCACTGAAAAACTAATATGAACCCGCGTAGTTCGGGTTTGTCACAAACATCGTATTTGCTATTACCATTACACGTATCGTTTATCTATTATAACGTAAGTACATCATAAAACCGTCAAATTTTATATTATAATTAGACAATAACTCGAAGACTTCGTCCATTTTATTGAAAATTTCGTAACTTTTTCTCGTAGTTTTTCTTTGCTTAAACGGAGAATTTCTATCGGAAAAAAAATCATATGATCAACAGACGCAATAATAAAAAAAATTAAATTCAAACAAAAACAATAATATTTCTATTAATTATGTATAATGATTACAAACTAAAGTCGTTAATATGACTCTAAATACGTTTAGAATAACTAACATTATACATATAATACATACTACGTAAATGCTTCTTTAATGGGATAATTTGTTCAAAATGAAAGGCGCTTTGACTCTTCAAAGAGTATAGTTGTATTACACATGTTCCGTGGACTTAATAATAATGCAAACCAATATTAAAATTAAACGCAAACCAATATTAGTTTTCTGAAAAAGGAAAACAAACCACACGCTATAACGAACGCTACAGACTTAGATCTCTCATATTTGTATGATTGTCTGTAAATATACAATTAAAATTTTTAATTATCCATTGGAATACTCGGTGGAAATTATTATGAGATCAGAAAATTATACGGTGCGTTTCCGTGGATTAGAAATATTGTATCTCTATACAATTTTTTAATTTCTCCGTGTATTATTTTCATTCATATGGCTATGCCATTGACAAGTGTTTCAAATCGTAATGTTTATAAATTTAAACGTACTGAATGACTTGTTTACGATAACTAATTATCCATATGTCAAACAAATATTTTACGTATTCAAGGCGAAATAATTGAAAAACTTTATATTCGTCGGAAAATCAATGTGTAAAAAATCTTTAGATATTTTTACTTGACCAATTTTAAAAATGTATACAAAAAATTATAGATGATCAAGAGATCAAAAAATTATCCAAAAAAATGTTTTACGTATTATTATGTTGTATCATTATACAAAATTAAAATAACAATAATGTAAATAATAATAATTGCTTCGTAAAAATATTTCGATTAATTTAAGTTAAATACTGTTGACACAACTATAATATACGTATTATGTATTATATAAATACTCAAAGTACATAATATTAAAGTAATTATTATAATATATCATTAAAAAAATATAATTGTTCTTAAATAATTATGTAATTCTTATCTGTAACTTTGTAAAATTATTATATCCGAAACACGGGTTTACATAAATTTAATTTTCATACCATAATACGTCACAACAAATATTATCCATGATTTTGACGTTATTGTAAAAAAATTGTACATATTAATGTTAAATATTGAAAATTGTTTTCAAAACCATTTTTGTACATAGATTATAAATAAAATAAAAAGATAAAGACATTTTTACGAAATACTATTTTAAACATCATTAAAGACATCTTTAATAAACATTATGTATATATATATATATATATATATATATTTAACCACGATCATTATACTAATAATTAATTAATATCAACAAACTTTCTTAGTGATATGTTATTTTTATTTTGTTTTTAAAACATCCAATTTGGAATTGTGGCACGTCTAAAACTTCGTCATGAAAAGGCAAGTAGGACATTTTTTGAACTGCAAAAAGTGGCAATATTACAACAGAGACCGGATGAATTTCATTCCGTACTATAATTATTCCCTACGGGGTGAAAAACGTAATAATAATAATATACTTTTACTTCCGAAGACTTTATTCGCTATAATATTATAGCGGTTTAGCCGCGTGTTTGTGTTTGCTTTTCTGTTTTTAATAACGCCATAATTGAATGAAGCGCCATGGAAATGGTCGAAGTAACTCGATTGATATTCACATTACACACCGGGCAGGCAACTCTGCTGAGCCACGCTTTGTTGCCGTCCATTTTCATTATATACGTAGTGATAGAAGCAGTATGTTATTATTACGCATAGACCGTTAATTAGAATAATAAACGTGTAATAACGATATTTTAATATGACAAATAATTATACATATTCTCAATCGACAAATGTGGACTAAAATATGTCTTCGCGTAGTGTTGTTTATTGCAGGATGTGAAATTGATTTCGAAACTAATTTTAAATACTGTTAAAAGTAGTGCGAGGCATGCTGGACTTGTCAGTGGGTGTATAAAAAAAGTATATAAAAATGTATCCAAAGTACAACAAATAACTAAATACCTACTTTATTTAAGGCTGGCGCTGGGAACCGCCAGTTAAACACCGCCACGTTTTATCCCGGACGATACGTGGATAATAATTACGTTAACGAATATTGGCGAAAATATACGAAAATTTTTCACAATCGTTATAAATCGAAATCAATGGCCAAATAAATATCAACATCACGAAACTATTGGAAATTCGTATTAAACCCGTAAATAAAAATATCGATGTTTAAAAACCTAAATCACTGCCGAAATAAATAAATATGGGTAAGCCAAACTGAAACCGAAAACTTAATTATTGAAGCTGATACTTGAAATCGAATTTAAGTTTAAAAAAATCCTATATTTCGAGCGATACTAAAACATAAATGATCTTTAAAGATTGATGTCCGTGTGAATACGTACACTTCGATACGTGTAATACGTAATATATATATATCGATGATTATAACGAATGGTAATCAACGAGGATTCAAACGAGTATCAAACACAAACGTATTTCAATTCATATTTCGTGATTAGGTTAACGTAACGCTAATACAGTATAATATTATTAGAAAATATTACCAGATAGTATAACTATTTTTAGAAACAATACCGTAATGTAAACGTATGGATTGGATACAATTCTAAACGAAGAAAACGATTGAAAATTTAATTCGATATTTAAAATGGAAATCGACGTTGAAAATCGAAATCGAAAACGTAATGTTGGTGAAAACACGTATTTGGAATACAATGCGCAATTTGATTTTAAGCCTCAATCTATTGTGGCTGAGTCCAAACGGCAGAATCGCAATTAAAATTGTCGACAAATAAAAGAGAAATCGTCGTTCGAAATCAATGGGAAACGTAATCCGAACCTATTTTTCTAGTCGCTCCGTTATAAATAAGCGTTTTCACACATTCGCGCGCCATAATAACACGTACAATATCGTGTACAGTGACAAAATTGCTACCATTCATAATGTACCCGTGTAAGTAGCGCGTACATTATGGCAACATTAACACAACAATTTAACGCACCGCGATAAAATGACGAATACACGTTATCCGTCGAATTCGATTAAATTCCGAGTTTCGAGAACGTGAGTTCGGTAGATTGGACGTAAAACGATGTCGTAAGCCTCGTATCGATGGCCGGTGAACGTAACGATTATACGAAAACCAAAAAGAGAAACCGAGCGGGGGCATGTTCGCGTTTCGAAACACCAATCAAATACAGTCGACGGGAAAATCTTTAATTTTTGTTTAATATAATATGTACACGACGCACCTATCACAACACCGTTCTCCGTTTGTATATAATCGAGTGAAACAATGCGTTTTCATTTCCGACGTCGGAAAATAAAGTAATGACCCTCCCGAGATCGTTAACTGCAACTCGCGGAGACGCTTACCTACTTGGCCTCCTGTATATACATATTAAGTATAAATGTATAGTCTATTCGTATTTGGGCAATAAACACGAGCGCTGTATACCCATACTATACCCTCCTGGCTCCTATATAACCACTTCGCCGTTACATTATACACACACACACACACACACACACACACACACACACACACACACACACACACACACACACACACACACACACACACATACGAGTAAATTCTTACTTGGGTATAGTTATATTAGTTATATGGGTTGTATAAAAACCATTTAACTATTAGCTAAAATTGAAACGATCGCGGTCTAATCCCGCCAGTCGGGTCGTTCTCGAATTACAATATAACAAGACGGAGGCTTTTCATAATCGATCCTCCGTAGACGGATGATTATTATTATTTATGGAGCGTAATAGTATATCGCAATATAACGATAATGTTGAACGCCGAAAATTTTCACCTTATTCGAGTATTCGTTTCGCATATTCGGCAGTTGCGCATCGTATGATGACGTCCACGCGACGTTAATGCTCTAGTCGGAGTTTTATAATCATTATAAAACACACCGACAAGTGTCAACGTTATTCGTCAAACAAATCAAGACATTTTTTAAAAGAACGAAACGATAATAATTTTATGTAAAATAAAAAATCGACGTAATGGATGAAAGACAGTTTGTTTATTGTAACTAATTGGATATTCCCACGCGTGTAAATTCTTAGGATGCGTCCGTAGTTAATGTTAATAATGCTCCTATACGCGCGACTTTGATTAATAAACCAAATTGATTTTACAATCGGAGGTTTCATTTCTCAGCCGCGGCGTCGTTATCGTATCAAAGACCGTTGAGAACACGCTTGGACATTTTACTGCAACATAATTTTGAAGTATTTTTCCAGTATCGACAGTATCGTTGGTTGAATAAAGTTTGACGGTTTCGCGGTAACTGTTTCAGAGTCCAGGCGCCCGTGGTTTCCGGAACCGGTGCCTAACGTGACTGTCATTGTGGGTAAGGACGCTCTGCTCACTTGCGTGGTCCAGGATTTACACAACTTCAAGGTAAACTGCGCGGCGCGTATTTCGTTAATATAAGTATTACGTATGTGTATTACCGACATACGTATGTAGTTCGACAACCAAACAGCGTATCGTTATTTTTCTGTAATCGACATAACCCGAAATTTTCGTAGATATTATTTCAAACTCGAGATTTCGAACACATACGACTCGTGAGTGTTACAAAGTACATCGACATTGCGAATATTTTCATTAACGAATTCTCCTGATCATTAAAAATTAGTCGATAATTGTACGTCGTCGGTAATTAATATCGCCGGCCTATCGTATTTATAATATAATATACATGGACGGTACGCGCAATGATGCTAATTTGAACAAATTTAACAAAATCGAACGTGTATGTTTACCGAATATCGAAAATATTATATAGTACGAGAAAATTCGCTACGCGGTATATCAAAATATGATGTGCGGTAAAAAAAATTATACATCTATTCTTCGTAATATATATTTATTTTTATTTTTTTTTTATCAAAAACGAAAGACAAAAGTTAATTTACAAACGTGATATTCTTTCGAACAATCGTACTCGAAGTTTTACGATTTAACACGTTTCGATGGTACAAATAATGTAATATGATATCGTAGCAAGTATTGTACCCATTAAAAACCAGTGGTTATTATTATTTTTTGTGTTGCTATATGCTCGTATTTATATACGATAATTTATTTAGAAATAAAGTCAAAATTACTTCGTTTTAAACATATATTTTAAGGTTATATTTATTTTCGACTATCCAACGTTAATAATTATCAAATAATGTAGTCATTAAATCACTATATATATATAGTGAGTATATTAGTGAGTACATTATTTATTGAATTAATTCATAATTATATGGCGTAGAGAAATGTATTTTTGAAACGAAATAATAAAGTAAAATAAAAAATCAATATAGTTGACGGCGTCAACAACACTAAAATCAACCTTAAATATAAACTACGACCGCTTAATATAATTAATTAATTATTATATATAAAATTAATTTCATGATTTTCTACGTTTTATTTACACTATTTTCTTATATTTATTTGTCTTAAGACTTATGTGCTTTACGTATAATTTTGAACTCTAATAGATAATTAAATATTATTTTGTCGCGACAATTAAGCTTAGATTAGGCCAGCAGATATCATGACACAATGACTGGAATTCTTTTATTATACTTTATTATATGATTGGTAACTCCGAGAGACGACGTAAATATTTAATATAAAACACATCGAACAGTAAACAGTAACAACAACAACTATATATATATACATAGACCTATACAGCTCGTAAATGCATTTATATGACTCGTATTTACTCATCGAGTCGATAAATACGCGATCGTCCATGTCACGTTAAGGCGAAAATACTTCTTTTGCGATCATATTACGTACGTGATAAGGTTGCCACTTTTCACCGACCTCACAGCCAACGATATATTCATAATGTAGTAATTAAACGTTTCCTGCTTACTTTCAAGAGTTTTTAACGGGTGGTCAACGTACCGCTAGTGTAGAGCGCTAGATGAATACTCGGGAGTCCACGAAGTGACTTTGAAATATTTCAGTCCAGTTTTTATACGATAAATATTGTATTAAATTTTCAGGCTTTGGATCGTAAAATTGAAAATTAAAGTTTTAAACGTAAAAAACATCTGAAAATTATTGAAATTTTCGAAATATTATATTTTGTCCAAACTTGGTCAACTTTTGTCAACCAAATAATTATGTATGTATATATTGGTGTGTGTGTATATATATGGAAAATTGGTTAAAAATTCGAATATTCTAATGATTAATTTTAGAATTATTACATAATATAAAAAATGGTATATGTTGACAATATTACAATATTTTGACAATTTTCAAGAATAGATTTTTTGTACCCTTGAGAAAATTATTGAGAAAATAAAAAAATGTGTCGAATAAAGCACCAACTGTATATAATTTGCCACCGGAAAGTAGTGCTTTCAAAGTTAGTTAGCTGCTAAGAACAACTATTGTTTTTATTTAAAGGTCCGTAAATATATTTTCTATATTGAAGGAGTCCACGTACCAAAAAAAGGTTAAGAGCCACTAACTTATTTTCTATATTTTCTATATATATATAACTGAATTAAGAATTTTTTTAACGGTTTGGCTCTAGAACTACTTGGAGTAAATCACTAAAACAAATACACATTTCGAAAACAATATTTTCTGCATTAGCATTATATTATAAAAAATTTGTTCTCAAGTTTATTTATGAATCCTTTTGTGTTTTGTGTTTCATTCTTAAAATTAATCTTCGATCGACATTTTTAGTAGTGTCAAATTTGTTCATTTATACTATGGTAGGTTTTTAAAGGATTTCAGCCTTGGAATTAATCAAAATATGATCCGACATCAAAACATTGTATTTTATATTAAGTACGATCAATTTATATACAGTTATATTTTTCAGTTTTAAAACAGAATTCTTTTAACCTAATAAAACATAATTCAAAAATACTATTTACGCTAAATAAGTTTAAATTATTCGATTAAACTATGTACTACTACTAATATTTTAAATTCAAATTATAATATGATTATAAAACTGATCAGATTCTAAGTATTTTGTTTTTAATCTACATTGTCTATTTCATAAATTTTACGCTGAATTAAGGTATCAATGCAGTGACGTAATATAGAACCTAAAATAGTACCTCTTCCCGGAAAAAAATTAAAACGCACTTAACTGAGTGAAAGTAGTACTAAAATTTTTAAAACTATTTACGTGTTCATATATATTTTGTAATTTAAAATTCGTTTTAATATTTGATTGCAAAAAAATAAAAGTAAACATGTCTTTAAAATTATGACTATATTCGATGTCTTTTATTTCAATAAAAGTTTTAATTTATTTTAATTTACTTCTATTAAAAAAAAAGCCAATAAATTTAAATTGTAGGCTTGTACGATACAAATTGTAAAAACAAATATTTTGCGGGTCTACTCATAATTAATTGTATTTCTAAATGTTCTTTAGAATCAGGTCTATGTAATCTACGCGTAAATTGGCCGATGAACATATTTATGTAGTAATATGTTTTTTTAATAACCAATTATGGGAACACTCAAAAGCTAAAAATATTTACGTATCGAAATAATAATTTTTATTCAAACTAATAACCTAACGAAACTCGGCAAACATTAAATATTATGAAGTGTAAATCTAACATTGCGAAACCACTCAAAATGATTGACAACTCACAGAGTATCCTCCCAACGTTCCGTCGATTATATCTAAATTGCGCGCGGAAAAACAATTCCGTATTAATACTTATGTTGTACCTATTAAGTTTTGTAGCATCGTCAATATTTATATTGCCATTACTGTAATTGGATATGTTAACGTATGAAAAAACGTAGGAAATTGAAATAATTATGACATTATATGTACTGTGAAAATTATACACGTATAAAAATAACATTGAAATATCTATCGTTAAAGTTATTATAGTTATTTACACTGTTAAATAAGTTTTTTAAGATAATTACATTTTATAAAATATATTTAAGAAGGGCTATTAAATCGAGCGAATTCGCTTTTATGCGTCATTTAAAAATGCTATATTAAGTTTAATTTTGTTCTTGCAACATTTATCTAAATGCTGAATAATACCAAAGAATTCCTAATTGTTTTTGTTTTACTTATGTACTTTCACAACATTATGATAATCGTTAACTACTATTTTTACGCTCTATAATTATTTACGTAATTTACTTATCTCGTTATTCATTTTATAACCTGCAACTCCTATTTCCTTTTTAAAATTAATTTTATACATATCTAACACAAAATTATCGTAATATTCGCTTTAATTAACACATCATTTTCGTGTTTATTTAAAATTTTAAAAAACAAAATGTATTTTTATTTTTAATTCTTAAACATTATCGAAATTGTCTTCCATTTCTGGCATTCCTTTGTTTCGCAATATCAATCTCGATAAAAAGATAATTTCGTCCTTCTCTCGTCTAAGAGTCGACTTTATTCCCATGCCAATCCTTCAAATTATATTTTAACAACTCTTCTTTTATCTCACAAATGCATTCGGTGCTGTTGAATATAGAGGACAAGTAAACGCCATTTGTACTGATCTTAGTAAAGCATTGAATTCAATTGATCATGCACTTTTATTAAATAAACTTGGCACTCTTAGCATTGGTAGATTTCCACTATAGTGGTTTAGTTCTTTTCTGACGAATAGAAGAAATCTAAAAGTCAAAATATTAGATCAAATATCGTTTCCGTATACATTTATAAAATATAACAGGCATATAGATAAAAACGGAAATTATCCCAAGTATTCGTCTCGTCTTTTGCATTTTCGTTTAACGTTCTCGTCGCATCCATCCAGCACCATTTTTGTCCGTTATAAAAACTAAAGACAAGATAATTATTTTTTTTTTATATTTATTTTGCAACCTAAATTCCGTTAATTTACTTAACGGAAAAAGGTAGAATTACCAATGAACTACCGCAAATATGTTTATATAAAATATCCATTAAATGAAAACTGAAAAAAAATTACTACTTCCCCGTTAAAATTTGTAAAAATTTATTCGTATGTATCTTTATTATGCTATAAATTGTACGTAACAAACGTAGTAAAAATATCTCAAAATGAAATTCAAACAATTCTTGAAATAATAATGTAATGTAACTTAACACGATTGGTTCGTATACGTTTATAGATAGACAAATGAAGATTTATTTTAAAATGTATATTTTCAAAAATACACAAGTAGTTTCGCAATAAATGAATTGTCTAAGGAAGCCTTTCAAGTCGAACAATTTTATATCAAAGGTCGAAGTACTAAATGCCACGGTTTTAATATTCAGTTAAGTTTTATTCTCGTTAACTTACGTACCTATCCATTATGATCTTGAAACGTATTATATAATGTTAAGTACTTATATTTGTGGTTAAAGCTACCAACTTTGTTATATTGTAATATTATAAAATTTCTCGAGTTTGCCATTATCATTTATACGTACACATTTATTTATTTTACATCGTAAGAGAATAATAAGTCATTGTAACAATCACACATTATAATGCAACAATGAACCTGATGAAAAACGTTCCATGTTGCAAAAGCTATAGACTAAGTTCCAGATTTTATGACGATATATACAGTTACAATGTTTTTCACGTATTATTTTATAATTTTGTTTTCGTAATACGTATTTTCGTTACACATATTTCGACTAACTTTTTATCAACACGACACTCCATCAATATACGCTACAACGCAACTCGGAATAATTATTCACGATTATTTTATCTCAAAAACACAACCAATAAGTTAATTAAACGTAAAAATAAAAAGGATAATGCAAAAGTATATTGTTATAAGTAAACAAACGATCATTCTAAAATATTTTGAAAACAACGCGTTACATTCAAAAATCATAAAAACTAGTCTGAGCGAATTTTTACGAATTAATGGAATACTACGATAAATAAGAATCGCGTAAATTGTTTTCAACGACATTTCGAAGTTCGGGATTAAACTTTTACAGTCGGGATTTTGTGAAATTTGTACGCAGTGTACGTTCCTGCATCAACACCTATACAAACTGTAGATTTTACCTCCGTTCCAAATTTTTCTAAACGCGTGATTTGCCTCTGCCTTTATGACTTGTTTTTAAAATGGGTCACAAATGTTTAAGAGTTTCCATTTCGTGTATAGACGGATTTATTCTTGAACGAATCTATTTACTACCAAAATTGACATTACTTTTTCCAATTAATATAATTTTAACTATACGATGCTCCATTTAGGTTATATAGATTATTTTTCAAAAAAAATAAACCCAGATACGAACGAAATTGTACGCATACGTAATTTCGTTTTACAGAATTTATGCAAATCGTCCGGCATTTAATGATAATTTACTATTTATATCGTTCTTTTTTAAAAACAATGGACATAACCCAATGAATTTAATATATTATTTACTCCGTTATAATTAATCGATACGAATAAAAAAATAACTATAAATGCATAACTAATTTACAAAATTCGTGTAATAATAACTATACATGATACAGTCTCCGCAAACACATATTTGTAAAAATATAATAAATATTCGACTAAATTTGAACCCATCGAGTCCAACCTTAAAATTTGTATATTTTAATTTATCTGTATTACCTCCGCATGTAAGCGCGTAAATTCTGAGTATAAAACTTTTACGCGTTCGTATAATAACTTCAAAAAACATCGATCGTTTAATACACTTGACTTATACCGACTAGGAATACTACCAACTGGTAGTTTCTATGAAAATTTCTTTGAAAAATCAAAATGGAACAAATCGTTATGAAAAACAATTAGAACTATTACTGTGTATATCATCAGGTCGTCTACGCTGATAGAATCCGATGTATCCGCAACCAAACGTATGTTTGAGATAGGTGATTTCGTATAATTTATAATCATAATTAATTTTTTAGCGTAAATTATATGTTCGCTATACATGTGCTCTATATGTAAATATATATATATATTTCTTTATACGTATACAGTAAAATCACACACTTACTAGAATATTTCCTTCAAAATAAACACGTTTTTCTCTATGTCGAATATTGTTACCATAAAGAATCACGATCACATTCTTCACGTCAGTTTAACATGTACGTAAATGTTGACTAAAATCTTGGAATATTTTGTTTTAAAATTCTGTCGATCAATTGAATGCAAATAGTTCATAGCGGAACTAGACATTTTCTTCGAGTGCAGCATAAATAATAAGGAGGACTTCTCTTTTATGGACATAAATAAAGCGACACGTTCTGAAAAATAAGAAATAAAAAGTAAGCATATAGTTTTCTTAGAGGTTCCACGTTTATTCTCAAATAATAATGTCAATAACTGTCAGGTCTGTCTAGCTTATTACTAAATACTAATAACAGTTAAACTCTCTTCCCACTTAGTTATTCCACGCACTTGTTTAGATTCTGAACGAAGCGAACAATGTATTACAACGCGTTTTATTTTTTTTTTTATTTTACTTTTTTTTTGTCCATGAACGTATGCGCATACATTTAACATTATTGTTCCAACGGCTTATTGTATTTAGTCCTTTTCGATTTTCTAAGTAGTTTTTCTTCGGCGTATTATAAACCACTCGAAAATTACGAAAACCAATACAATTATCGATACAACTATTTTTGACATTGTCAAATTTTGCTCTTTTTTCTTATCGTAGTTAAAATGATTATCCATTCCTATCTCTCACTAAGTAAACTCACTTGAAACAGCATCCGCGGCGTCCACAGTTAACTATCTTCTCCTCTATTTGGATTTAATTTTATACAAACATAGCTTAATTACACCAATGATTGGTAACACATAACGTAAACCAAAATAGTCCACGCACTTTTTGAAATAATCGACGAATAAAATAAATAGGCTAGGGTGTCAGACGCTTAGTGATAAAATGATACGAAATATACGGTAACAACATTATTTTATGACGATATTTAATGTAAACCGATTGCTTCCACGTAATTGAATGAAATTTGACAACTGTATAATTGTTATCGAAAATAATGTCAAATAATATATAAAGTCACATAATTATCGTGTTTCGAATGAATCTATTATTATTTTAATACAAAATGTAACGTGCCTAAATATATATGGCGTGATATGTGCTACATATGCAGTACCTCTAAGACCGTTTAGGGTACAATCGCGAATTATTAATTCTCTAAGGATATATTATAAACCTTTGGTTTCTTGTTACCAAAGTAGTCGAATATTAGACGAATGACTTAATCATATTTCGATCTCATCGTTAGAATGTTCTTCGGATTACACACCCTACATTAAATGTGGACATAAATCTGCTAGTGTTCCTACGATTTTTCCTAAATATTGTCTTATTACTGTTCCATTTACATCAAGTCATGTACGTAAATATATTATATACATTAGTGTATCATTTTCAAGAAAAAAGTTGTGGATATTAAAACAAGTTTACACTTATTTAAACAATTATTATAATTGAAGGTAGAAAATGAATTGTCGACAAACTTCAGTGTATTCTAAAATTATTACACGTCGTTTCATATTATACTTCAGAATTTTTATATTTTCGTCTTTTACTATTTAAAAATCAATGTACCGATTGATTAATTTAAGAAATAAAACGGTGTTCGAGATTTCTGTCGTCCAATAGTATTCGATAACAAATCTAAATAACTAATAATCCGATATTATTAAATAATAAGTCCCTATTGTCGAATATTAAAGCGTTACGAAAAATTGCATAACCGTGTACACAATTACGTACAAACCGTATATAATTCCCATTTCGAAGAAGGCGATAAAAATTTACTAATAGTGTAGAACAAGTATTTAGGTACCTGTAGCGTTGGGTACATAACGATTATGTTAGGTACCTACTCGATATAAGTGCGTACCACCGCTACTCCGTTTTCGAAATCACGTTTTAATTGCGTGTCTGACGTTTAATAATAAAATAAAATAAAAAGGAAAAACGACTTAAGTACCTATTTTATAATCATCGGTCGTAACGAATGAAAAATAAATGAGTATGCAAAGAATTCGATTTCCGGACGTATATAATACATTCGAGTTTATGACGTTTTAACGTTTGTGGGGCATTTAATTGTATTTACCCACTACGTATAATTTCATTTTTAACAAGCGAGTTATACATTAACAACAGTCATTTCGTCTGCGCTTGTACACGTGTCATAACGTATATAATTTGTACACGGAACTGGATTTAAAGAGGATTCTATAGGATTCTGGGCCAAAAGCCCCCGTAAAATAACTTAATAACTACCGTAAACAAAACATTAAAAGAAAAAAAAGATTGGTATTTTTTAAATATTAGTGTTTTTCGTGTTTTTCTGTTTCTCGTAATCGGATAATTGACAATAATAATGTACGTATATTACGTGATAATATTTACAAAGTGAAACGACTAAAATAAAAATGGTTTGTATTCGATTGTTAAATATGGAGATATTTTATTTATGTTTTACTTTTTTAAATATTATATATTTCTTTATGAAAAAAATTTTAAAGTTAGTAAAATACTTTAGGACATGTTTTCGTAATTATATTATATATCCACATAAACAACAGATTTTTAGTAAAGTGAATACTACGCGTAATTAAAAGTTAAATCGATTATTATTGTTTGTATAAAATTATAGTTTTCATATATATTTATACTTAATTATTTTTATAACGTTAATTTCTTCGTTTTATATTTAATTAACATTCCGTGATCTTGACATTTACAATTTATTATTATCACCATTAATTTAAATTTAAAGGTATAATAATAATAATTATTATAGTTCTTAATATTATTATTATTATTATTAAAAGAAGAACGACGGTAACAGACACGACCGTCCAGAGAATCAGGATAACAACGAAGGGCCATAATGGCTATATGAGATCTACACCACTCCGAAGTAAAGTTAGTGCTGTACCGGGGTGGTCAAAATGTCGATGGATGGTCTGGGGTTTAGTGAGTAAGAGTCTCACACTACCCGGGAGAAACGGTCTCTCCCGGTGTGTCCAATGCAGGATTCCCGTTTTAGACTTTACCAAAAAAAAAAATTATTATTATTATTATTATTATTGTTGTTGCTATTATTATTATTGTTATTATTATTATTATTATTATTATTATTATTATTATTATTATTATTATTATTATTATTATTATTATTGATATTATTATCATTATTATATTTATTCGTGATGACCTATAGTTTTATTTTATTCCAGGAAAACACTGTTGATAGAATTTTTGAGAAAACAGTCAACGTTAAAATTGTCCCCAAAAAATATGAACAATAAATATGCGTGTACAATGTAAGGGATGTTTGGGGTCCAACCATTTCTACATTTTTAAATCCAGTTCGATTCAAATTTGTATAACGTAGACCTTATAAATATTGTATTATAAAAGCGTCGTACTTTACGTATCGGTCGTGTAAAAAATATATACCACGCGTTTAAGATTTAAACCTATCCGCACACTATTATAATAATAATACGAACATATAAATACATAAATAGTTTCTGCAGGCTACTACGCGTTTGGTATTCAAATCGATATACGAAATATCCCTCTATACCAAATAAGTACACCGCGCTGTAACAAATTTGTCTACACTTATTATACCTTTGATAAGGTGTGATATGGACCACGACAAAGTGGAATGTATTATGTTGCGTTGGCCCTCGCGTCGTTACGACGATCGAATTAATTAAAAAAAAAACTCCTCCGACAAACAGTGGCCAATGCAGTATTAGCCGTGACTCGGGCGTTCTTTTTGTTTTCTTTTTCTGTTATTTTTCCTACTGCTTTTCTTCCCTTGATCATAAGTCTGAACCGATGGATAAGACGTGACTTGAAAACACGAAGACCAAAAGACGATAAACATTATGGTAATTATTCTTCTGATGGATTTAACGTTCAATCGTGGCGGACCATGGGTTTTTTAATTTTTCCTAAATTGTCTCCTAAAAGTATCGAGAATTTTCATCAAATTTAGCACGTATTGTCAAATCAGAATAATATTATACATAATTATAATCCTACTGCTGCATAATATTAAATATATTTGCACTTAATATCATAATAATATTATTGCGGTAATTAATCGATATATATATATATATATTCACGGGTTAAATATTAGTAAAGTTTACATTATAGAAATTAGATTATACTTGATTTATATTAAATTCAGTCGTTACAAAATAAAATTATCAATAAATAATAGCATTGATCGCCAAATAAAATCTTTATATATTTTAAATAATAAAAAATTAATTAAAAATAATGTTTTTTTGGTTGTTATTCGTATAGTGCTTTTTATTGCTGCAAAATTTAATGACTTTTTAAACTTAGTTATGCTAAGTAAATAAATAAAAGTACCAGAAAATTAGAGATAATTGTTATTTTTTTATGATTCATCTTAGTCAAATTAATTAAATAAAATTAACTTATTAACTTAAATAAAGTTTATTTAATTACGCTTCAATATAAAATTTGAGACACATATATAATACAATTAAATATTTATTATTTTTATGGCCACCTTGTTACTTTTTTCTTACATTTTCAATAATCATTATTAGTTATAAGTTTTCAATTAAATGTTTTATAATAAGAATGACCCTGCGCTTACTCCTAATTTTAATTATATAATATTATCGAATATACTACGGTACGTCGTTAATAATTATTAAAATATACAAGTGCGTACGAACGTGTAATTAGTACTTTAATTTTTATTCAAAATTAAAACAAACGAAAATTTTGGTTTTTAAATTATTGAACTGCTAAAACCAGGTTGATTCGTTGATGTTAAAATTAATATTGATTAATAAAATATTAAATAATTAATAGAAATGAAAAATAAAATATAAAAACGACGGCCACTTGCCGGTGACAATTTTACAGCAAAGTAATTATTTTGTTGTAAACGATATATATATATATATATATATATAATATT
>JAIPRN010001697.1:0-40816 GCA_025469175.1 Geopemphigus sp. TES_GeoC_2020
CGTGGTTGATAAGAGATATGTGATAAGATATATCTGTGATAATAATATAGGGCTGATAACGCTAGGGCTGATAAGAGAGGATTGGGAGGATCGCCCTTGTCCCAGAACCGACATTTTTATTCTACTGTACTATTATTATTATTTTTTCCGCGTCACAATATAACGACGCGGAGGAAAAAATAATAAACCGTTCCGCGCTTAAACCACGCGCCGTATGTGCATCGCTAACGCCATTAGACTAATGGACGCTTTCGGGCGTATTAAATTCAATTGTTTTTAGTTTTTTTGTACTTCCACGTCCGTTTCTTCTGTCCGTGCCGTTCTATTCAATCATTCTTCTTGGTTCTTTCGCCGTTTCCGTTTTCGTTTTTTCGCCGCCCAGACGCCGTCCGCCGTCGGCCGAATTGTTTATTACACGGCCATCGCAATAACGACCTGATAACGAACACGCGCGTGCGCGCGCGTTGCACTCGCCGCTGCTCGTTCCACGGTCCTCTCGAGTCGGACGCGTCCGCGTCGTATTTAGAGAACGGCCGTTTTTTTTGCCGCTTTCGTCATCGTTAAATACACGTATAAGTGGAGAGTGGAGAGTAGTACGGAAAAAAAACGAATCGTTTCCGGGGACATTTCTAGGACACGCGTACGCCGACTTTCGAGTGCACTACGGCTGAAACGCGGTGTTTAGCACGCGGCTGAGCAATCGTAGTCGTATCCATTCGTATACGTACGTGCGCGAGCTTTTAAAAAAGTCCGTCGGGCGGTTAGGACAACGTTTTACCGTCGCTAGTTTTACGTAAAGGCTCTTGGGGAACGTTTATTCTCGGCAGTCACGGGCGCGGCTCTGTTCGCGTGACAAATCGGTAAGAATAATAGCGCGTATTCCGAACGAACG
Organism: Geopemphigus sp. TES_GeoC_2020; assembly: GCA_025469175.1. Lineage (NCBI taxonomy): Eukaryota > Metazoa > Arthropoda > Insecta > Hemiptera > Aphididae > Geopemphigus > Geopemphigus sp. TES_GeoC_2020. Next base: position 893 of record JAIPRN010001697.1, read on the forward strand.
GTAACCGTTTTTTATTCGTTAATAAAACGGAAATCGTTTCGTATTTTTTCTCGCTCCGGTCGTCGTGGAAAAATTGCCGAATACAATATACGTGTGCGTATATAATGGTACAGTCTCGCGCTCGTGCTCAAAAGCCGTGCCGTACGCACATTACGACGGTCTATCGAGGGGCCGACCGTATTGTACGCGCAAGCGTTTCAAAATTCCACTATCGTAATTTCACGCCGTACGATCAACAGGGAATACGATCGTGTTTGGAAATATCGATATTCCGCGTGTTCGGCGCGGCGGTTATTACGGTGGAAGAAAAGATACGAGCGCGAAAGGCGAAAAGAATATAAGTCGGTCGGGTACGTTTGCGGTAATTTACGCTGTACCGCGACGAACGGTCGACCGTCCCTAAACGTTATTGATTCTATAAATGATAAACGTGGCGTGTACGGAATGTGTCCGTGTTTCTTCTTCTTTCCGAACGAAATGGAATCGGCCAAAACACGGGCTAAAACAACCCGAAAACGACATGCGTTTCGGGCCACCGATATCGAAACGTTTAATGACGACAAAGCGTCATAATTGTCGTACATTGTACGCGTTTAGCTCGGACACCGGGCGTACATTTCGTTTCAGTTTTTACGCGCGTAGAATTTATTTACTTTTTTCCCGAATCCGTTCGTAACGGGAACTAATTTCGCCGTCGACCGATTGTACGATTTAAGGCGGATGGACGAAGCGGAGTAAATTATATAAACGGCGAGTAATAGTCATACTACACATTTAGATACTAACGTTCGTTCGTGTTCTATTTACGTACCTGTCATAATTCGTAATAAAACCGTACGAACGGAGCCGTTAAATAATGCCTCGAACGGAAAAATTACGATTTTCGTTTATTTGGCGCGTACCGAGGGGTATAGCAAGTGTCGTTAACGCAATTCGAACGTTTTCGTAACGGTAATTATATTAATTGTAACACGCGCCTCGTGCACGACGTCGTTTTCGACTTTAGCGAGGTTACCGATGTGGTCCTAGCCACGGTGTGTACGCCCATCGGTCGGTCGTGTCGTTGGCGTGTCGGCGAAAATTGTCCCGGGACCACCGAAAACGGTTGTCAATCCCGACGGTTTTTTCGCGGCGCCGCGTTCCGTTCGGAAATTTCGGACCGAATGAGAACCACTGCGCCGTGTATTTTTGAACGCCGGTTCGGTTTCGTGTTTTTCAGCTATCGCGTATTGACGGACACGCCGCGTTGTTGACCCGTCGACTTTCCGCCGTCCCGTTCTTATCTCTCTGTATTCGTTTACTGCCCCGCCCGGGACGGAGTACTCGCACGCACACCACGCACGCTTCCAGCGAAACGATAACCCGGCGAGTGTGACCCGTCCGTCGTCGTACGTTTTGTGTTTTCTCGAAAACATCGTCGGCCGTCCGTCGTTCACGACGCGGCAATACCGTTTTTTTTTTTTTTTTTGGTCGTCGCGTCCGTTTATCGCGTTAATCAATCGTCCGCTTTCGCGTTTTTCGTACACTCGTCCGCGTCACCGGCCGAACAACAATAATCGTACATAATTTACGCGTACTTACGTTATTGCTTACGTAATACCGAACGTCGTCCGCGGTTAATTTTCGATTTCGGCTCTCGTCGGCGTACAAACTAAAATAAAGAATATGAACGCTCTCGAAACGTTCCGCCCAGCCATTCCGTGTCGTATTCGTTTCCCGGTCCGAGACGAATCGAACGTTCGTCGTTCGTTCTCTCATCGGACACATTCCCGCGCGAAATATTCTTAGCCGGCATATTATCGCGCCCCCAAATCGTTCCTCCGTTATGGAATTACCGTCAATTAGCGCGTTGTTTCCCAGTTATATAAACACTATCGCAATATTCGTCGTTGTAGTCGCGTGTACTCGTGACGTGAATACCATTCGACCAGTGTCTCCACATCGCCGACGTCAATATCGGTCATTAATTCCGCTTCGATTGTAAATAAAATCGGCCGTCGTTCGACGGCTAATTCGATCGTACGCAAATTGAAACGGACCGGTCGCGCGAAAATGGCGCGCGCATACGATAGTGACGACGGGACAACTCGGGCGAGGGTTATTCGCTATGTAAAAGTTCAAAACGTTCGACGGTACGGCCGAAAACGGGGACGCAATTTTACTTCGAAAACGACAACTCGGCGAGGGGTTATCGTGAACGCGTCGCGTAATTCATTTCGGGTAAATTGTTTCCGACGATCGAACTGTTTACCGGCGGGCATTCGACAAATTCGTCGCATAAATAAACGTTATGGAACCACGAAAACTTCGTGAAAAATTTACTCATCCTCCCCACCCTGTAAGCGCGTTCTTATTTCCTTTATCGGGATACACGGCACCGTATAATATGGTAAAACGAGTACGTACTCGGGTTAGTCGAATACTTCGTAATATATACGATCGAAAAGGGAATTCAATTTTCCGCGATTGTTTTTTTTTCTTCTTTTTCGATAACAATCGTATTACGACGGTACGTGTACCGTCTCGAGGAAACGTACAGATGTTTAGGGAAATCGAATTTCGCGTACCTATATTCGGTTCGGAAATAAATATGGCGAAATCCGTCTAAGGCGGGACGAAAAGCTGGAAATAACGGAGCCCTTTCGTTGGTCTCAACAATATTACGGTCCGGCTGAGCTGTTACGGAATACAATCGAACGATTCGGTATGGAATTGTCGCGAAATACTTTTTTCACCCGACGTACGTCGAAAACGACGCGCTACGTAAGTAGTTGCACGTACAAAAGTCTCGAAACTTCGACGAAAAGTCGAACGTTTAGAGTACGCAACTAGAAAGCGCGTCGTACGGCGTTTCGATAGGTTCGAGGGATTTGGTTCCGGCGAATGTTCCGAATGTTCTCCGCCATCCAGACGCTCGTTGGTTTCCTGCAGTGTTTTACGCGAACAGCGTGAAGTGCGCGGCTTTTCGTGAATGTAACGGTGAAAACGTGGGGAGGACGGTCGGACGTCGGTGTATGTGATCGATTATTGCGACTTGACGGTATCGAGAAATGTCGACGACAGTGAACGAACGTTTTTGTCGGCATACCATCGAACTATACCGAATATTTCAAGGCAGTTACCGCGCCCGGGACGACTATGAGGCCCATCATTATTGACAACGGCGGCCACCTTTCCCGGTCGACATCGGACGAAGAACGTTCGGAAAAGTCTTCGAGACCCTAAATTCGTCCGCACGGGATCGATCTCGCGTACGCAACGATCGTAAAAGTCGTTCGTCCTCCCCCGGGCGTCTGTCGTCCGTGCCAGCGGAGCGGCGTACGAAGCAATTTAAAAAGACATCCGCGTAGGCAGGCCACTCTTCGCGCTTTAATCCGATGAAGATATTTACTATACGATATCGGATTTCTGACTTTTCCCTAGTTACGACGCGCCACGCATTTATATTGATCGGTACGGCAAGGGGGCGGTGTCGTACGCGTAGAGCCGAGTACACGGTATGTATGTGTGTGTGTGTGTGTGTGTGTGTGTGTGTGTGTGTGTGTATGTGTATACAAATCAGCCGCCGCCGGGCGGGACGGACCAAAAAACAAACAACGGAGACGTTTTTCGTTTTTCCGGATTTATTTGATCACGTCGATTTATAGATAATAATTACGGGGTCCGAGCGCCCGGGTCGGCCATTAAACAGCCGAGCGAGTACCTAGGGCGAAACCCGAGATCCCGTGTACCCTCCTTTTGGGCGAATTCCGAACGAATGATTCATTTTGTGTGTACGTATTACGTGTATATATTTATATATAACTATCGAAAGAATAACATTGTTCGTCCGTCCGTCCGCGGCGACGGTTGAAAATATTTCGACTTTTCACGGATAACGAATTTTCGTCGACGGCGGTTTACTAACGTTTACTTTACGCTGTAAATTCTCGGTGAACAGATAAAGTAAAATTTAAAAAAATAAACCGTATTTAAATCGTTCTCACGAAGCTATATCGCTATAAGCTTATATTACGATTGTTTTTATAACATTTCGTAAAGCACGTATATCGGGGTTTTACGCGCGTATATCTCGTTGTGTACTAAACGAGTCGCGTGACGAGCCTTTTAAGAACGTTTAACGAACTTGGGAAAACTATGACGGCGTACTGTTGTCGTGGGCGCGAAATTCGAAACGGGACGACGTACGCGCAATATCTAATGAGCGAATCGACGAGTTCGAAGGAAGCGCGCACGGAACGTCGTTACAATCGGCCGAACATTTATAGCGAGGGTGTAAAATAGTTTCGCTTTCGGGAAATTACGTAGAATACGCGGAACCGTACCGCCCGATATCCGGGCGTCGGACGTGTGACTTTACCGTCGTAACGAATTCGATCAGAACCGTACTGGCCGATGGACGGAATAATTCGAATTCCCTAGTCCGCGGCTAGGACATTTTTCGAAAAAATGCACCGAATACTCTCAACGGCGACGCGACCCGTCGACGACAGGTATTTTTTTTTTTAAAAAAAAAAGATGGCCGATGGTCTCATCGTCGTCGATTTAGGTCATGGTTTTATTACGTTTCGTTTCGAAAACCAACGTAATTTCACCGCGTTCGTATTGCGCGCACACAGCGCGATATGGTACTCGTTTTACGGGACCTTTAATCGGGCGCCCGGTATGGAATTATCGTGTTACTTTCGTGACTTCGACGCCAAAGGACCGTGTACGCGGCCGTTGTCGACACCGTACGGCGCGGACGTCGAGCGGACGACAAAGCGGATTCGTTTTCGTCGAGGTGCCAACGAATATTATTATTATTATTATTACGTCTTACGATCAATTTGCCGGCGCCGTCTCGTTAACGTTTCCGTCACAACCCTATTCCCTGCCCCTCAGATTGATCACGATCGTACCCGCGTAAAACGACGACGGTCCGCCGTCCGGTACGTCAGCTATAATTGTGAACGCCGTTCGGACGCGTGTCGAACGGAACGGCGACCGCGGCCCGGCGGTCGGGCCATTACGTGCACGTTTTTTGTTTATGGTTCGAACGGAATGAAAACCCGACTACGAACGCGAAAACGCGTAATTATTCGCGAACACGTTTCGTGTACGGGTGATATACATTTTTGAAACCCGTATATACTATATATGTATAATGTAACGTCGCGTCAATGACACGCTAATGATATATTTGTGTGTATATGCGCGTGCGTGTAAACGACTCGTAAAAATTCGATCGCTTTTAAACACACACGCGTGACTCCGATTAAATTCCCGTTGAACGATTATCATGATTGTTATTTCGACGTAGAGCGGTCGAAAAAAGATAATTTAAAAAAGTATATCGCGTCCCCGTAACGAATCTGTGTGTGTGTATGTGTACGAGCGGATCCATTTCCTACAGAAATCGTGGAGCGATCTTTTTTTTCTTTAATAAACTACGCGTAAATATTTCCGGTAATTCGACACGTACACGGCGCTCCTTTCGTCCCACCATTCTACCGTATTTCTACCGCGCTTTCGTCGCTTTTACGTTTCGTACGTCGTTCAACGAATTTTCGCGAATGATCGAATCGAACAAAACAATTCGATTTTCCGAGCGTTACTATATTCGTACGAACACCGACTCGTAAAAGTCGAATCTTGACGTTATCGCGTTTTTTCGAAAACCCCTCCCCCTGAAATACGAAATATTTGTCCGTTGACCGCGGTAAGCGCGCGATGTTGTGTCGTAAAATTGTCATGCGTGTACGTTGTTTTGGAAAAAAAATCGACGCGCGTGCACGGCTGCACACGTGTACAACGTGATCGCCGTCGTCGAGTACGACCTACGAGTAGTAAACTGTATCGGATCGACGTCCGTAAATGCCAAACGAACGGTTCGCAATTTCAGTGAAAATTGGCCGTGCGGTGTTGGAAGACGCACACCCTCCACCACCAGTTCGGACTTCGCGGTTGGAAAACGTTTACTACAGTGACGCGCGTGTGTGTGTATGTATGTAAGTATCGAAAACGGTGACGTTATCGCGTCGAAACAATCGCGGGAGCGGAAGGCGAACGGACGGACGCGATCGCGCGAATGGCTTCGAGCGGTGAGTCTATTTTTTCCTTATCGGACCGCAATAAAAAATGATATTATTATGCGCGTTTAATTTACGAGCCCGATTAAAAAAAAATCGTATACGGCATAGGTATACGCGTTATACGCGTAATAATATATATTATATTAGATACGGCCGGTCGGTGTATCCACTCAGTTTTCTATTAATAATAACGCGAGCGCGGCGACGGAGGGAAAATTCTCGTTATAATGCCGTTAATATCGTTGGACGTTTTATGCGCGGCGTGTTTATCGATAATAGGTGGCGCGGACGATCTTGAATTAAACAAAATCACGCGCGCGCGAGTGTGTGTGTGTGTGTGTGGCGGAGGAGGCGGTGGGCTATAAAATCGTCGACTTAAACGTATAAATCTCCAACGAGGAAAAAATTGTAGACATTTTCGGTAGGATTTTGGTGTGTATAAATATTTATAGTTTAATAAATACGGTTCGAAACGTTTACGAACCGTGACTGGACAACGATTCAACACGAAGTCGTCCACCGCGTAAAGTATTCCAAAAAACAAAAAAAAATTGATAAATTCTAAAAGTGGCGATTTTCTTTCCGAGCGTTTTCGGCGAAATGATTCAGGGGGAGGGAGGGAGGGTTTGGTCACGCGTAACGACGATCGTTCGTCGTTTATTTTATTTTATTTGCTGAGTATTCGACGTTTTAAGCCCAAAAACGCGACGGGCCGGGATACGGCGACATTTTGCAACGTATATATTCCGACAATCGTAAACATCGTACTATCGTTGGGGAAGCGGTTTAAAACGTTCGCCATATCGTTCGTTGAGCAAACGATATTTGCTATCGTACCGTACTCGGCACGACGGTTCGAATACGTAGAATCATTAACCACGTCGTTATCGATAGGCGATTTCGTCGCACGGTTAAGTTTGACATTAACGTGCGTGCGTGTGTGTTGGAGGAGAGTGTCGGATACTTACGGAACCGTCGTGCAACCTGTCGTTAATTACGTACGGAAATTGGGCTCACGGAATAATCGTGCGCGGGAATAATTTAAGAAAAATCGAAATTCGAATGGACGTTGTCGTTCGGTGACCGTTCGACACGGTGACGATTCCCGAGATTTTTTCGACGTCGCTCTTTACTCGCGCGCGGTATATATATATATATATATATATATATATATATATATATACAGAAGTCGAACGTGAAACGAGTGAAAATAATAATATAATAACGATAAATAACCCGACCCGGTTCCAATTAAAATACTTTTCGACTACCGCGCGCGCATTATGTAAAGTGTATGTCGTTTCGGGGTGTCGCGGCCGTCGAAATTCCGGCTCCGTCCATCCTTTTTACGCTCACAACACCGGCGCGCGGCGGACCGGTGGCGGCCGTCCGAATTAATAGGCCGTGTTGAAATTTAAACGAGTCCGATAAAAGTCTTGTCTCCGAAAACGCACGCGTAATATATTACTTAAATGTACACGGGCGGCGCGCTTATACGTACACACGGGTACCGTAACGAAAACCGGTCGGTTCGGTACGCCGACGGGACGACCCGTCGGTGGGGCTCCAACACGACCGGGTTCGGCCGTTTGGGGCGACGGTGGAGAAGGGGTTGGGCACCTCCGTCGGAAGGGTTCGAGGCGTGAAACGAACCGATACACGTCCGATTGTACGAACACGAAAATCAATAGGGCGCCGAACCGGGTCGTCAATTATGTGGGCGGGAGGGGAGGGGAGGGTATCGTTTGTTTACGGAATACTCGCGAGCGTTCCGACCGCGATAATATAAGCTTCATCGCGTTCGCCGTATCGTAATAATAATATGTCCGTACACGATTCGGACGGGGAAACACCGTAACGATAATAACGAAAAACGTTCGCCCGCCAACGATCATCATCATCATCATCATCACTTTTCATTCCAATCCCTTCTCCGGAGGTTAAACTAAACGGAACGACGATGGCCGGTAGCGTATATAATACGCGGACGGCGAGTTTTCTCGACGAAACGTGCGAAACGGCGGTCGTACTAATCGACTTTTGAGTGCCACGCGTCCGCAAAACGGTACCATTGTCGAGCATACGGCCTCGTTCGGCGCATATTCGGCACGACCACGCGCGTACTTTCGCCGTCACTGAACTCCTTCGGATCCAGAGTTTACACTACGCTTTCAACGCGGTGCGGCCAATTACGAGTGTACACGCGTACGTACGGGTGTTCGGCACATAAAACGCCAGATCGACCGAGTCGCGTTACAATTAACCACTAGCCGTAATCGTCGTCGTTCGAGAAGGGCGGCAATAATTTCGTCCCGCTGTTCGCGCGTAATTACTAGCGATCGGTCCCCGATAACGTCGATTTTCAATTTCGAATAATCGACGGTTGCCCCCGCATTTTGGGTAGTACTCGACGAAATGTGGAAATTACAAATTCGACACTGGTTACATAGTATACATAGTAATCCCGTGCGATTCGTGTAGTTAAACCGTTTCCTCATCACGTCATGTACATGTTTACGTTGTACAAAGAAGACGAAATCGACATTAAGTTCGCCATATTGACCAATCGAAATGACGTTAGTCCGCGCTGGTTATACCCGACGATCGGTGCGACTTGATCGATATTTAATAGTGTTAGCGTGTCGACGAAACCTACCGTTCGTGGCGTACGTGTACGCGGCCGGAGGATTTGAAGAGAAGTCGGTCGCGTAGAAATGCGGCCCGTTGTAAATTACGCGACTGTTGCTGATTCGTCATACTGAAAGTTTGATACGTAACCCCTGACGTTCTGTCAAAAACGACGAAAAAAAATATTATTTTACGTCCGAGGACGCCGGTCGCAGTCTTCTTCGTTTTCGCCTTTATTGTCCGTCTAATTGAGGTCCGTCTACCCGCCAAAAATCCATTGTGTATATACTGCCTCTTAACCGACATCTGCGCGTTCTTTCAAACGCGTTTTCTCCACCCTACCGCGTATTCGTCATCGCCAAATCCCGCATGATAAAGTTTCAATCGAATACCTACATGCGACGTACTTGGCCCGGTGGTGTTGCGGCCGACTAATGGAAGAATGGGTCCCGATATGACAACCTCCCCCCCTGGTTCCTTCAAATTCAACGGCACTCGGGCGCACTTATGGATTCGTACCCACTTGGCGAGCCTAGGCCAGATGATTATTTGGGTATCGCCGGTGTACACCGGAGCGTATTGCCTACAGCAATTTCGTGCACGGATAATACGTGACGACGGTTTCGAAAAGAATTCGTCGCTTTGTCTATAGCGACGATCGAGTTTTATTATTTTTTTTTTGTCGCTCTCCGTGATGTACGATCGCCTAAACATACGTCGAGCGTGGTAATATTAAATTCGTGGCGCGCGCGAAACGAGTACAATAGCGGACGCGTCGAGTGAAGCCGAGAATCGTCGACTTTTTATTATTTAGCTCGTCGGCGCGCTATAAATTAAAAATCGTCGTGCTCTTCGCTCGGTGACATTCCGGGAGGTTTACGCGCAGGGAATCAAAATAAATATAATACGAAGAAAAATATGACGAAATTCCATCGAGTCTCGTACATATATATATATATTCGCCTCCGATAGAGATAATAATAAATAATAACTCGATCCGACGCCTCGTCGTGAATTACGTATAATAATAAAAAAAAGAGACGGATACGCGTCGTCGCCCCAAAATTTTCCCGAGAGCTGTTCGCGAAGCGTTTTGTGCCCGGGGCCGGTGGCGGTGCACGGTGGACAGGCGGTACGGGGCTGAATGGTGGAACGTTAATAAATACCGAAAACGAAGGTTTCCGGCGCGTTAAAGGGGTTTCCGCGCGCGCCCGGCGTCGTAATTTTCGGGTTCGCGTGGTCGAACAATATCGTATTTATACCCGGGCCGGATCAATTGGAAATACGTCCGGGCGGTAGCTCGAACCGAAAATGATGAAGTATAAGACGCGCGCGCGCGCGCGTGTCCGTGTTTGGACAACTCGTACGACCTAAATACGAACACAGGAGGTATAAATATAGTCGCCGGTAACAAGCCGAACGCTAATCGGCGGCGGTGTAAAAGGTCTTTACCTTTATTATGTATAGGACGATTTATCATCGACGACCGCGAAGTACGTTCACGTATTATTGTGTGTGTGTGTGTGCGCACGCGTATAGATATACCTTTCTATCTTTTTCTCTCGCTCTCTCGTCGGTTCATTAGGTTGAACGATGTCACAAGCCGCCGATGCCATGTGCGGTTTTGATACGGTCGCGCGGGTTCGTTTGACGGAATAACGTATAGAATATATGTAAACATGGCGGTAGAGACGTGCGGAGAAGAGTGTGTTATGTGTGTGTATGTATGTGTGTGTGTGTGTGTGTGTGTGTGTGTGTGTGTGTGTGTGTGTATACACGTAGTTGCGTTTAGTCGGTCGCGAGAACGCGCCCGCGGTGTTAATGAACTTGGCCCCGGCGAAGTTTTTTTTATTATTATTTTTTTTTTCTCCTTTCGGACCGTCGGAAAGAGGCATCGAGGTCGTTGGTGGTGGTACACGGAAAAAGAGATTGATTGCCCATTGTGATAATAGTTATAATCATAATAATACTGTAACGGGCGGCCCGCGCGCGTGGGATTGTCGGGGGAGGGTCATGCGAAGAGACTTCACACACAGCTCGCGTACACAACGTCGTACGTATTATATTGTACGGGCACGGTCGTCGCCACCGCCGAAGAGGACCGTTCTTTACATAGTAGGTGCACCATATACGACGTCAACGGCGGTCGGGATGGAGGGGGGGGACAAGAAACCACGACGCATTCCAAAACGCCCACGACAGAGTCGACCACGGTCGCGGTTGTGGTCTACACGTATTACGCGCGTACGGTCGACACAATACGATGGCGGACGCGACTCGTGGCACACTAACGGCGTGTAAATATATATATATAGTTATACGGTTATTGTTATTGGCGGAAACGAGCGTAAATCGAATTTGAAACCAATTTACGCCGGTGGGTGGGTTATGGACAGCTGTCGGGTCGGTCCTTCGGGAACGTCGTTGACGATTACGCACGTGTACGATACGGATTTGGACTCGATTGGCGGTCCGTTCCGGCGGGCTCGGGAAATAGCCGTTCCGGCTCGCGCGCGCGCGTACATAAAATGGGACGTACCAGAAGTCGACCGACAACAATGGACGGGACCGTGAAACGGAAGAGAGAGAAAATGGTCGAAAACGCCGGGCTCGTACGAAACGACGGAACACGGTCGTTAAGGCGCGCGCGTTATTACGTGCCAACTACCGGAGCGTGTACGATAATGCGCGTGTGTATGGAAACGACGACGACCGGTGCGCGTCCGTCCGGGGGAGACGGTGATTATTCGTCGTGGCCGGGCACCGGTGGCGGTCCGCGAGTACGAATTAATACCGTCGATAATAAACGCGATTAGTTTATTACCGCGTTTCGTCCGATATTTACGACGGGCTTGTACTACTAAATGTACGCGGCACGTCGGCGTCGTGACGTGTACACCCTTCGGGTGTCCCCGCTGAGCGGGCGCAAACGCGTTTCGATTATTATTAAACGCGCGCGCGCGCCTTCGTGTAGCGCTTCTTATACGGTGTACACGAGCAACGCGACGAGAAAGACGGAGACACGGATTCAAGAGCGGGTCCGTTTGTTCCCGGAGATTTGATTTAGCGCCGTAAATCCTGTTTTTTTTTCGGGTTTCTCTCTTTACTTTTTTTTTTTTTTTAATCAATTTTAACGTTTCCGCCGTCCGACGGACGATAATAACGATCGGGTAATATATCGCCACGCGTTCGTCGTATTCCGGTACGTGTGTACAACGCACACGAGACCGGCTACAAGGGACGCGTTCGCTGATAAACCCGTAAATACCCAGCGGCGTTACCTCGTGACCCGTTCGTCGGCTACGAAAATCCCTCGGATCGTAACCGCGGACGAAAAAGCCCGTCGTTCCCAAAACAAAACGCGCACGCGTGCCGGTTAGGTTAGTTTCCGTGTTGTTGTTTGACAAACGAGGGGAACGTCGTCGCGTTGGCCAAAACGTCGTTCTCATCATAACGCGGACACGTCCTCTCGTCCCATCAACCGTGTCAGCGGAAAATGTATTTGATTCGTTTGCGCGCGACGTAAGCGATTAACACACGGGGCGCCGTCTGCTTTACGTAACGCGCGAACCTCCGATTGTCCTCCTCTTCCCCATTTTTTCCAACGCTCGCGATCATTTCGGTCTATCGTACGGACCGATACGCCCGCACGAACGGCCGACGTAAAAATGTTGGTCGTCGACTAGCCGTCGGTGATCAGTTTTCGTCGACGACGTATGTCCGAACGACGATATAAAGAAACGCGTAATTCTATACGGCTCGCTTGGACGACGGGAGTGCTAATCGGTAATCGTCGATTTCGTCGCCGTCGGATCAATCGTGTTGACGAATGTCCCGCCGTAGCGTTCGATCGAATTATTGTCGAATTAGAAAGTACGCGTAATAAGATAACGTCCGAAGAGTTAAATAAATTGAAATTTTTGTAGCCGAAAAGATTTTTATTCGATTCGAAAAGTTCGGAAAGTCGACGATACGTAAGGGCATTACGATATTATTATAATCGACACATTTCATTATCGACAATTACAGATAGGAATTCATGTAATCAACGGTAGACCGACGAGTATCTACGATACAAATACGATATACGTAATATTTAGGCGTACTTGGACGAAATAGATTTACGAAAATATTTCGAACTCGCGGGACCCCAAAGTATATTTTCAGATAATACCGTTCACGAAACAACTTTAAAAGCTACCGCGAAACGTAGTCCAAGCGCGAATGTTGGGTTAAATAACTGTTACGTTTCGGTGCGAACCCGTAATCGCGTTCACGGTTCGAGTAACGACCGTTGTTTTCGCGCGCGCGAACTACGGCGTAGCGTTCGCGGATCAGTAGACTACGTACCGAAAACACGGAGGCGCTATTTCATCCGAGCGTGGCGTTAATCGATTCCGAGTGTGTGTGCGCGAACCGGATTCGCGAGCGTGTTTAATCGGGTAATTAACGGAGTAGCGGTTCGGCGATTGGAGGTAAACGAATGGAGAAACCGTTGTGCCGTACACCGGTTAGTGTCAGAGCGCGACGTTTGATGGCCCGTCCGAAACCGCGTGTCCGGGCCTTCGTACCGCAATAACCATCGCCGTTTCAAACGTATCACGTCGCTAAGCGAACGCCGCACTTACCGTATGGTATAGCGCGGGAACATCCCGCACGAACGGTAACGACGTATCCGGCCGATTCGTAATTTCCGTTCAGTACGGACCGACAACGGTCGTCGCGCGATATATAAACGTACGCGCCACGTGCGCACTTCGAAACGACGGTGTTGGTCATTTCGAAATAGAGGCCACGACGACGTTCCGTCGACACGGACGCGATCAACGAGACAATAAATATAACGTACGGCGATCATTCGTACGAAACGCTCGTGAACAAAACGTTTCTGTTTAAAAAACGAAATTATCGTCGAACGAAACGAATCGACGGCGTCGATATAACGTCTCTTAACGGTCGATTCGTGTCATAAATCTTTAGCGTGTTTTCGTTACACGCGCGCGCGTGAATACAAATATATATATATATGTATATATGTGTATAGATACTTGTTTTTCAAAAATCTATTTCGACCTGTCATCCCGGGGACCCGTGCCACTTGTGCACGACGTTGTACTTCGACGACCGATTTACATAATAATGAATCGAGGTGGAAACAACGTCGTTTCGGTTTTTTTATATTCGACAATTCGACGGCCGTTCGAAAATTATTATCCTGGATTTCCGGTCCCGAGTACATTCCGGTCGACCGGAGGATAAATGAACGCCGGCCTGTCGGATCGTCCCGCGATAACGACGACGACCCTTGTATCAATATTACGCCGAACACGAACGTCGGTCGCGCGAGCGAGACGGGTTGTTCCCGTAAGGCGACGGCTTTCGGGTTCACGACGCGGCGTGAAAATCCACGGTTTCCCGGCGGCCGACCGTACATTACGTTAAACGCGGCCGCGTACAAATACCGTATAATCGGTGTACGCTCAAAGCGCCGTTTTTACGGCGTAAACTTCGTACCGGATGTCGAAAAGTACGAAAACGAGCGTCGAAAGACGGAAGTCGCGTGACAGCCGAGCGGCGGGCTCAAGTGTACGTATAAACGAAAACCGAAATTGTCCGACAATCGGAACGAATAATACGTGACCACGGACCGGCCACCGTAGTAGTATTACACAGTGAGCCGGATGAATAGTCGACGATCGCCCGGTACGTGTTTTTCGTGACGCTTCGTCGCGTTTCGTTACGTCCGCGACGCGCACACCCGTCCCGGTGCCAATGTACTACATTTTCCGCGGCCGTCGAATACGCGCGCGCGCACAATAGAATTAATAAATACGATCGGAAGTTGTAAAAACATACCGAGAGCGGCCTACGTTTGTATTCCGTATCGGCGGTGTTGTCCGCCCCGGGCGTCGATTTCGCGCACCAACAGGTGGACACAATAGCGTCGTCCGCGGCCGAGCCGTACGAGGAACGCGCGTGTACTCTCGACGACCCCTTTACAGATATACGTATATCGGAAACGCGTGTTCGCCGTAGACGTCTATACGTACGCGTATACATTTGTGTTCGTATTTACGGGCGGGCGCGTATCGGCCGAAGGACGACGTATTTAATCTCCGCTCCCGTATTTCGGTCGCGCCGACGGCGACAGCTGTTCGGGAAATATTCAGCCCGTCCCTCCTCCGTCCGCGAACAACGGTTACAATATAAACAACGTCGCGGTCCTTCAAGATCTACCGGCGACGATAACGCGACGCGATATTTGTAGTAGCAACAAATGGGGTGCGGCGGGTGACCGGTTTTCGCAATTACGATTTCCGAATTATATATATATTTATGTATTATTCCGTTCGAGTATATACGACGGATCCCCGCGATATTTCTTTTTAATGTGTATATAAATGTGTACGATATAATGCTTACGTTTTCATTATTTTCTTTATACTCGTCTTTGGTTACTGTTATTATTATTACTATTATCGTCGCCATTGTCGTTACCATTGACGTAACCGAGTATTAGTTTACTTTTTGTCGAAACGTCTTCGAGAAGAAAAAAAAACCCTATACGAACGTCGAGATGCCCCGAGCAGATTAACGGTCGTATTATTTCGTACGTTTTACTCGCCCACTTCCTCCCTCCCTCCGCCGGCACTACCGACACCCTCGGTCGGCGGACGGCGTTTATGTTCGTTTTCATTCGCTCCGTCCGGACGCGATGTTCATTCGTCATTTGTCGTGTTTTCGGTCTCGTCCACAAACGGATACGTCGTCGTCCGCCAACGTCGCCCACCCAACCGACAAACGGGTGATTAGCGCAAATAGTCTCGCGGTCGTCGTACTTGTATACTATATATATAGACACGATATTCCTATTCGTCGTCGAACATCGTGAATGAATGTCTCGTTAACTACTATTACTGTTATTACGAGTACGAATATACGAAACCGGCTGTAGCTCGTAACCGGGTTCGCTATACCGGGTATAGAATCCTATTCGAAACTAATCGCGGTACTCGTTTCGTACACGCGAAGGAAATACGTTGGTCGTTGACTACGTCGTGTCGTCGCGTCTCATCCCGTTCCACGTTCGCGTTATTATTGTACGACGTACGGCGAGCAGTTTTTGAGAAACGTTCAGTTTTCCGATTTTCGTTCCCCCCTTCCACCGCCCCAATCGAGGGGTACCCAAAAACCAAGACGGCGGGCCGACTAGAATATGGAACGGCACACGGACGACAAAAGTTGTATCTTTTCGGGTTAAATTCGACGTTTATTTCGAAAGTTTCGTTTTACGTCGAAATTGGTTTAAAATCGACCTTGCGCGTACGATAAACGTCTAAATGTACGCGAACGTGTTTTTTTCTCGAGAATTTCGTTAACGTATCCGCTAGTCCGGACGTCGTTATGTTACCGGAGCACGCGGAAAATGAACGTTACGATCGTGCGGGAATCCGTTCGTTATTATTGATCGCGCGCTGTACCACTTACAGTAGCCGTAGGTAAACGTGGGAGGGGAAACGCGCGATATTTACGCGTCATATCGTACCCCTCAATACACGTGATATACGGATAGGCGCGCGCCACATTGTTGGAAAGAAAACGCCGAAAAGTGAGGCGGAAACTTTTCGACAACCGCGGTGATTTACGCCGCGGCGTATGAAACGGACGATGCCGCCGAAAAAGTTCCGAACAAAGTTGGACGGTTCGAAAATAGTAATTAAGAGACGGCGGTGGCCGAATGGGGAGGGATAAAGGTGAAATACTCGAAAAATCGCGACCGAAACTGGCGTAAGAACGAGCGGCTACCCCTCAATGCGGGATGAGTTGTTAATAGTGACGAGCGCGGGGCTGGTTGTCGCGGTCCAATTGAAACGGCTCGCGCTAGCCGTCCCATCTAGGCATTTCGATCGCACGTACGTTTGATGGCGTGGTTTATCGGTCCGGTTGTACCATTTTGTAGACGTCCGGCGATTGCGCGGCGTCGTACGGCACACGCGACAAAACGGCGAACCCGTCCGAACGCGCGCGGTGACTAACCCCTGGCGTCTGCTTTATTCGCACGAATTCGCCGTCTCGGTTCTTTTGTTTTCCGATCGAAATGTTTCCGCGATTTTTATACCTCCTCCTTCCGCTCCCCCTCCGTACAATGCCGAGACACGGATCCGTGCGTGGCTAACGGCCCGGGAAGTTCGCACAAAGCGCCCGCCCAACCGACGCGCCGTTCTCGATATCCCCGACGAACGTTTGTCGCGTCGCTCGCCGAAGTGTACGATTGTTTCGCGCGCAAGTAACAACGGTTCCCTCCCCATCTCCCTCAGGAAAAAAAAACCGGTCGATGACGATTTCGCGCACGAACCATGTCGTGTATGGATTTACACTAGGCGCGATATGAGCGACTGCCCAGGGCGGCAAAGATTTTCGTTACGATTAACCGGAATGTCGGCGGCGATAACGAACGTATTGGCAAACACGGCGGTTGAATCGGCGAACGAAACGTCGTCTAAACGCGCGGCGTAATACGATGGACGGGTCCGTCGGCATTCCGAGTTACGTGTGTCCGGTGTCCGTATGAAACGGAACGTGTTTCCCAAGACTTTGAGGGGCAAGCCCCTTTATCCCGACGTATATCCCTTATATTAGCGCTCGCCGCTATTCAAGGTGCGCCGTGGCACATGACCGAAGTCACGGGTCGACAGTATGGACCACCAGCACCAAAGGGTACTCTATCCGTACCCTATTATGGAAGCGGGACGACTGACGTCGTTTGGTACCCGGTCCCTCCGCCGGGTGAAGTGGTTTAGTCGCTTCACTATCTCGCGCCTGTCCCGCAATCACCACGTTACGGCCGAAATAGGCACCTCAGCCAAAAGTCGGGTACGATCCGCCGGACCAAGTCGACGAACTTAATCGAGTCGACAGCGCGATCCGACGCTCTGTAGGGCTCCCCACTCCCGTAGGGCACCGACTAGATTTATAGATGGTTGACGTCGGTGGGTTAACCAGGGTCGCTAATATTACAAAGCCTCCCGGTATTCTGGCCGCCACGCTGGCTATCGGTGGGGCTCATTCAAACCAAAAAACTGAGATAAATCCCAAAAAGCCAAACATTACAAACGCCCAAGTACAATCCGTTGCCTAAAGGCGCTCCATTTTCATCCATAATTCCGACTCTAATCTTTTAGCCATTATTTATCTATTATTTACGTTCCTTCGCCCATATTTAGGCACTTTTTAATCGGTCTGTGTTTTTAAACAAACAACTATAGTTTTCTATAAGTACCTTAGCCCATATCTAGGCTCTTATACACCTTAGTTCATGTGCTTTTTAATTTTATTTGCCTTGTCTGTTTAGACGCTTTGTCTTCGGTCCATGTACGTTTGTTCTCTGATCCATAGCCACATTTAGAACTCTTGGTCAGGAGATCCCGCAAGGGGATCTCTGCTCAAGCCCCCTCACCGGGACAAGGGGAAACGGAACGGTAACACATTCTTCGCGTTACCGATAATGATAATGACGACTACTTTTTCTCGTCCCCGGGGAACGATCGATGGAATTTCAAAATTTCGTCGTACGTAAACGCGGTTCGCGTACATCGACGGACGTACCGCAAACATAACACGGGACGCATTAAAGCCCGCCGCGTCAACGAATACACGTCATCCTTTCATAAATACGATACGTCGCGTCGTTGTATATCTCAATCTAAAATGGTATCTATTTATTAAATATATATATATATATATATTAGGAAAATAAACACCGCCGGTGTAAAAAAAGGTGGTTCGTAATGGCTCCTAATGGGTTCACCATTTCAAACGCGGTTAAAAGCGGTATACGGTTCATGACTAAACGATTTTGGACGGCGGCAAAAAGGTCGCGTGGTTATAAATATATATATATATAAAGTCTATCGTTCGTTTACCGACGAATTAATCAATTCCGAATTCGACCGTATACATAAATACAAGACGGGTTTTAGATATGCGACCCTTTTAAATAGATCGTGTTTAAATATCGTTACCGAGAGCAATCACGCGAGCCATTTAACCGTTTGAAAAGAAAAAAACGTCCCGCGCTTTCGTTCGATTCGAAGGTGTTCGCTCATAGTATCGCGGGGCCCGCAGCGTAATGGCGGCGTGAAACGTCGGCGAAGTGGGTCTCCGCGAAAGGGACGTTCGTCCGACGGACTCGTTCGTCGTTTCGACACCTACGGCTTTCCGTAAAATCGTCGTACACGGCAATTTCTTCGTCCGTTGGTCGCCCGAATGAACCCGGTAACGTTTTTGACGGAACGCGAACGACGTCCGTTACGAAATGCGACGGCGAGCGCCGAAAAGTTCTAATCGAACCACGGAGACGCTGTCGAGAAAACGTCGTTTAGAGCTCGCGCAGGTTTATCGCCGAGTAGGATATACGTATCGTTTTCGGATTTCTCTGGCAGTACGGTTCGGACTTTCTACTTAAACAATCGTAGTATAATATATACGTACATGACGCGCGTACGTCGGATGATACGCGACGAGTATTAAAGCGTGGAACGTTCGTAAAATACGAAAACACGCGAACGCGCGCGTACCGTTTACGGCGACGAGATTTATCGTGGAACGAAATACGGGCGACTTAAAAGGACGGATGCAAATACGGTCGACTTTGCGGAGTGTTCTCCGAGCGTTGCCGGAACGCGCGCGCGCCACCGGCGGCGGTAAATAAATTCCTCTCGTTATTGGCGCCGCTGACCGTCGTCGAAATCGTTACCACCGACGCGCCCGTAGTAACGAAATATTCCCGGCCGTAATTTCAACCGCGGTCTCTGTTGCGCGTACGGCCCGATACGGCGGCGCTTGATGATTGTCGGACGCGAATCGTCAATTCTTATCGTCATTTCCACCGGTGCACGTGTGTTGGTCCGCCGCGTGAACGGAACGAAACCGCGGGAGTACGCGACCCGCGGAGGAGCTGCCCGTGACGTTTTGTCGGGGTAACGCGATTTGACGAAACGTTGACTAAAAAGCTTCCGAAATCCGATCGCGTTTTCGTTATTTTTCGCCTTAATATATATATACGTATATAAGCGTACAAGGACTTTGCCGATTACCGGGAATACCGATTGTTCGGTGAAAGGTGCGTTTCCGTACGAAACGCTCGGCACAATAAAACGATGACGCGCGCGAAAAAAAAAAAATAATACAAAATCCGTTCCGCGGACGATAAAAGAAGAATCGTGTTCGAACGACAAGTCGACGGCGATCGCTTCGTTCGTCCTTTGTTATCAACGTAATTTTTCCTCGCGACGTCGAGTGGCGCGCCGCTTATACATACGTATACACGCGTACAATACGTTCGTATAATACATTGTACCGTCTAAGTATAATATAATCGTAGGAATACCCGCGCACATTTCACACACAAAAGCCACGGACGAACGCGACGGAGTCGTAAAAATGAAAATGCGTTTTAAATAACCGCGTCGTAACACGAACGAACTCCGTATTGCGGCTAGTTTTCTATTCGGCCGTCGGGCTCGTCTACCGACCACCGTATACATGTGTACACGCGTGTACGCACGTCCGCGGACGACAATCGTTCTGGGATTAAACGCGCTTACACGTTTATTATAATTCGATAACGATAATCGCGTAAAAACGACATTTCACGATTCGGAAGGTACAACAATGGACGTTGATTTCGAAACACGCGCGGGCACGATGGCGCGCACGTTATTATTTTTAGACGGAATTCCCCCTAACGCCGTTGTTTCCGAACGGTTCTATTATTATTATTCGAAAAACGAACAGCGGAACGTCACGTAAACGATTCCCGGCCACGACGCGTGTCGTTCCGTCAACTACCCCGTAGCCCCCCGGGCCCCACGCCAACGTATCGATCGGAAACGATTCATCGCGCACGTTAAATTACCGCGCCTCCCGCAGCGCCGATCGGCGCCCGCCGATTTTCTAAATTGCACTTCGAACACGACGCATCGCGGAGAACAAATTGCCGAATACGTTCCGGTAATCCGGAAAACGTTTGCCCGTACAATATCGACACGGCCGAATACTCGGCCACTTGTCCTTGTACAATACGGCCGCTTCGTAACGCGTCGATTTCGCGACGACGTGTTTTTCTCGGCGACAAAAGCCGCGCTACCAGACGCGGTACGTGGTCTATTAACCACGTGGCACGAGGAAACAGGACCGTCTCCTCAACGTTCCTAGCCGGTTTAAACCGAAAACCGTTGTTCGGGACATTGACGACCGCTGTAAAATTCGCTCCAACCGTATCCGGCCGGACGACCAAACGTCATCTACGTAGGCCGACGCGTGATTCGCTTGTAATTGCGCGCGTTCGTCGAAATTGGCCACGGCGAACGCGATAAACGGGCGCTAATCGTTGGCGAGCGATTTTCGGAGAGACGTTCGCGCGGGGCTGGTTCGAAAAACGGGCAAAGCCAACGCGTACGAATTATGGCCGTTTCCAGCGTCACCGGTGCGGTAAACGCGACGGCGAGCCGTGTGGTGTAAAATTTTCGTGGGCGTTTTAGGCGCGAGTTCAAAAGGAGAAATAATTGAAAATAAGCGTACGTAAACGCGTTCGTTTTGTTAATTCCGCGCGACGGTCATTACGCCGAAAATAGAAATCATCGTCACGCGCCGTCGGACTATAAATATATATACGCGCGTTTCGTAAACGGTCCGCTTGTAAATTGACCGGACAAAATAACGGAAACGGAAGGAGGCCAATGGGTCCGTCTGTCGGGTAACGCACGCGTTGACCGGCCAACCGTAGACGTTGCGATACGTCGCTTTCGTCACCCTTTTTTGGCGGCACGATAACGCGAGACCTCTCTCGGGTGTAGCGATAACGGTCCAAATCGATCGATCGAAATTCGAAATTTGTACCGCGGCCGTCCCACAATTACGGCCGAATCACGTTCCGGCCCGAAATTCCTGAGTACTCCCGAAATCGTTGACCAAATTCGATTCCGGCGATGAAATTGGCCGTTTTCATTCGATCGATGTTTAAGGCAATCCTTTGGGGTGTTTGTACGCGTCAACACGCGAACGGGCCAAACGCGTATCGGTAAACGGAGATGACGACGGTAAAAAATAATTCGTCCGGGACTACACACTTATTCTATTATTTACGATTCGTTTCGTTCGCGCGTCGTTCGGAGAATACCTATTGTCGTCGAGAGCGCGCGCACGCGCAGTGTACGCTTCGCGTATGCTCGCGAGTACGTACGCCCGAGGGATATTCTCCCGTTTAATTGACGACACGTTGTATATAAAAATCGTTTCGGGGTGCGCGCGCGCGTGCACCACGTGTACGTGATGTGTATCGGACGAGCCGAGAAAAATCGCCGTAACTTTTTAATAAAAGAATATCGCGGACGGCCGCTAGGGACGTGCCCATTTGTTATCGTTTATACCGCGCGCACGCGTTCCTTTCCCTTTGCTCCTCATTCGCGGTTTCCGTTGCGACGCGAAATCTCGACGACGTGCCGAATGGGGAAACGAACGATACGTAATAATCGGACGCCGTGCACTCGTCCTGCGCCGATCGGACATATCGTTATTAGATTCGCCCTCGCGCGTATTACCGACGCATGGTAAACCGTTTTTAAAACGAGTTACACGTACACCGTTCGGGCGGGCGCGTTTTTCCGAATATATGCATCCCTCTCGGAGTACGCGTAAACGGCGGGGCTTTCGAGCAAACAGGAGGAGACACGTCGTCGTCGTGGTTCGCGCCCACCACGTCAGCTATTAGTCGACGATCGTTAGATTAGGCACGACGTTCCCGGTCGGTGGAAAACGGAGGCGCGTAATTGACTGGCCCCCCCCGGGGGGGGAGGAAGTGAACGAAAATCGCGTCCCCGGGAGAGTCGTCGAAATACTCGACGACGCGCCGCTCTAAAAACTAGACCGTTTTTTTGGCCGCCTACCAACGCGCTGCGGTTCGCGTTTTATACGCTCACGAAATAATAATAATAATTTCGTTCCCCCGGCGCACACACGCGTATATATCGTCAAAGTCGACGTCTTTATTTCGTAGACGAGACCGTTTCACACGTCGCTCGCGTTATGTGCGCGGATCAAAACGTCGTATATATATATAATGCGCGTACGAGGTACGACGGATAAACCAGACTGACTAATGTGCGGGATTTAAACGTCCGATAATTTTTCTAATGGCAAACGTCCAAAAAACAAAAGAGACTCCGTATTATTATTATTATTATTACCGGCGTACGACGCCGAGAAGAGACGTGCCCCCGTACGTTATTTTAATACGTCGTACGCGTGTATACGATACGAACGCCGCACGAAATGTCGCGCGGAGGCTGCGAGTTAGGATCTACAATCCGGTGATTAGTGGCCCGGGCTTTCGACGCGACGTGGTCGGGGAGGGGGGGGTATTTCGAATTTGAACGTATTTAGGTTTGGCGGCGCGACCGGAAGACATATTTTTGCGTAGGAGGCGCGTCGAATAGCGCGCGGGTACTTCGGCTCGTTGTTTAAGCGTCCGGATAAATGGTTTCGCGTCAGACGGTACGTCGCCAAAAACAACCGAAATATTATTAAATAAAATAAATTTTAAACGAAAATATTATCTTAAATAAAATAATAAATTATTTATTGAAATAACGCGTGCAAATATATTATTAATCAAACAATTATTAAAATTGAATACGTTAAACGCGGCGACAACGAAACGGGAAACATTTTCCTTTGGATTTGCTCGGCGCAAAACCGTCCGAAACGTCGTCGAGATGTTCGCGTACGTCGTTCCCTCGGTACACGCGATTATTCTACCCATTTTCGGTCTCTGTTGAACGAGAACTACTTTTGGGCACGTTCTGCCTAACAAAATGACCGATACGGAACACTTTCGGAATTAAGATTTCGTTCGTCAAGCGCCGTGTTCAGGAACGCCACAAACGTCAACGGCCGAGGAAACCGTTTCGATATAAAAGATGTATTCCGTCGTTATTGTAGAAATCGTCACGATCATTCGACGGGATCGACCTGTTTTAACAGTCGGCCGGCAATTTCGTTCGAGAAATAAATCGTAGGGTATTTAGTCGCCGTTCGAACGGTGAATCTCAAAAACATCGATAAAACGGTGGGCACACACACACACACGGTTCCCCTCCGAAACCGTATTTCGTTTTATGTACCCAAAAAACGGTGTTTCGGAACGTTCGAATTGTCTACCGATTATTATCGACGGACGCGCGCCTTACCACGTAACACGTAAAAAGAATACGTCGGTAACGGTCGACCGATTTCGGGGCCGAATTATTGTACAGTATGTCGATCATATCCGATGGTTTGTGGCGTTTGACCGTTGAATACGTTTTACGATCCAATCGCCCCGGAAACATTCGATACAAGCCGTACGACGCAATTGAGAACTCCTGGACCTACGAACTGTTGGGAGGGAATAATTTCGGGTTGTCCACGTGCGCGCGGTCACACCGTTGTACAATATCGGACACGATATAATACAGTTCGTAGGTACGCGTGCACGTAATAATAATAATAATAATGTACGTAAGCGGTTTGGCTCGGCGCAATATACACGCAACCCGAGGTGGAAACGCACGTTCGTCTCGTTCTCTTTCTACCTAAGCCGTGTCACTTCGATGGCCAAGTTTTCCTAATCCGCGTTCTTGGGAACGACTTCGGAAACGGTCGTAGGCTCGTCCGGAAACATACGACGACGACCACGGATTTTCGCGGCAATATTTTCAACGAATACACCGCGTTACGACCCGGACACTTTGGGACGGCCGCGTGGTCGCCGGATCGAAAACGTCCTCTCCGCGACGTTTTTGCCCATCCCGTTAAGTCGGCGTACGCGCACCGTTTAGTCCTCGTACGGGTCCGTCGGTACCGACCGATTTGTCCCCCCCTCCCCCGGTGGTTAATAACCCGCGACGGCGACCGTTTACGCGTTATTATTGTTTATTATATCGCGCACGCCGCCGTCGTCGGCAGATCGGCCCTGTGTAGATATTATTATAATATAATATCCCGGGCACGGACGGCTACGGACGCGCGCGCGAATACACGGAATAATAATGACGACGACGATAACGGCGCAAGTGGTTACCGGTGGTGGTCGCCGTAATCGCTCGTTAGTCGGCGGCGCGGCCGACCGGTGACCACTGGCGCGCTGGCCTGGAGGACGACGGTCAGTGTTTTGTCCGTTGACTATAGTTTCGCGTAATATTATTGTAATATATACGGCGGAACGGGCGCGCGTAATATTATCGCCGTAACCCCTGGACGGACGTACACGCGCCGTGTTTTTGTCGTGTCGCGAAAAGGAAAAACGAAAAACCGAACCCGTTCGTATAAATAAACCGCCGCCGTGTATGAATACGCGATCAATTTCGCGAACGCGATATCGTGCGCGCCGCTAAACTCTCGGGCAAACGGGACGATGATAACTAACTGTAGCGAAGCCGCCCGTGTAAATCGCGCGTATCGGACCGGCTACATCGGCGGCCGCGCAAATACTGACCATTCGAACGTTACAACCTGTTGGGCCGGTCACCGACGTTACGCTTCGGCGTATTCTGAAAATCGAGGGCCGGTCCGACGTATACAAATGCCCCCCCCGAAAACGACGATGTTATTATTATTGACGACGATTCGGCGTTACGTTTCCGCGGGCACCGTCGCCACTACGACAATTACCTTACGTTGTGAACCCGCCGCGTTTGACACCGTCGAAAATCCCACCCGTCGTGCTCCGTATATATTATTCGAAATCGTCACGTGACTCGTCGGTCCGTTGTGTCTCGTCCGCCAAACGGCAATATATATTCTCGTATAGAGAGTTAACTATCGGCAAAGTGTTCCTTGAGCGCGATTTTACGTATATATATATTTATATGTTCCGTCCGGTTACAGTTTTCGTCGGTTTACTGCAACCGTCGCAGCGCTACGTCGGATTTTTGAGGAATTTAATCCGTCGTTCTACCATTGGAACCATTCTCGACGAACCGGTACCGTTCGATCAATTATTTTATCCAGACAATCGTAAACTATACCCGTGGTATCCGTTCCACTTCCAGCCACGTTGTAAATTTACGTCGATTTTCTAAGCACGCGTTCCGCGGACCGAATTTGTAACAACGATCGCCGTACGGGCGATATTATCGCGCGATTTCTCGAACGGCTATGCGCAAAAGAGGGGCGGCCTACACAACCGTACCGGCTGGGACCGTTTCGGCCCTTTTGCCGTTCGCGCGGAAAATATGAAAACTTGCAACCGGTCTACGCGACGCGGAATTTACGATACCGCCGTACACGGACCGTGCCCACCGACGACGATATCGCCGATTGTCATTCCGCCAATTTCAATCGTATAAACAACAACTCTCTCGAACAAATCGCTACAAATCGATAGCGTACGGCGTACGACGAGCCGGTTAGATTGATTTACTCCGGCGTTTCGTCCGTCTCCGAATCCGAGCGACGCGCGCGTATCGGTTTTCTACCGCCGTTTCGTACGAACCTGACCACCACCGGGTGAGGTGGTTGGGTGTGGGAGGGCGGCGATGTTTCCGCGTCGCTACGCCATTGTAAAATAACACGATGGGGCGGCCGCCGTTTTATGCGGAAAAGGAAAATTTTAATCGTACGTCGAGCGTGTTTAAAAAAAAAAAAACAGACCAAAGGTTTTTATCGCCACGAGGATAAACACGGACAATTTCGTTTTACGCGCGCAATAAACAATATCGCGTGTGCCGTTGAAACGCGGCGATTTTTACGCGTGTATGCAAAAATACTGTTGCCAACTCGTCGTTTCGAAAACCTGGAAATAAACGTCCGTCCGTCCGTCTTTTAGCAGCGGCGAGCGCGCGAACCACCGGCATAGATACCATCCCTGTTCCGGAATTTATCGCGACGCGTAAAGATAAACACGGTAAAAAACGAGACCGCGCGCGAAATAAAATTGGAAACCGGTAGTCGGCGTTGGCCATTAATTCGTGATTTATTATCGGGCCGACGTTGTTGTCTATTTTCCCCACGAATTACGGCAACGAAATTACGGTACGCTTATTGGACGTAAAACGCGTTCGTTTTTTAAACGTTCCGCCGAGCAAACTGTACAGTGTTGGTTACAGTGGCGTATTTATGGGATGGTTCCCCCCCGCCGCCGCCGCCCGGGAAACGTTCGACGATCTCAAATTTTAAACGCGTCAATAATATAATCGTCGGTAGTTGGTGTATTTTGTAAATTATAACCAACCCTCGAGCGCCATTAACGGGTGACTTTTTCTTCGCGTAATTTCACCGTCGTTTTAGTTATGTTCTTTCGTCACGTATTCTGATCGCGCTGTAGCGGCTATTGTATATTTCCTTATAATAAATAAACGAATTTATACAAAATATTTTAACGCGTAACGGACGTATTTCTTCGATTTCGATTTTTGTACAAAACTATTCGTACAATTCTAATACGTACGATAATGCGGGCGTTTTAAAATTATTTCGTTATTATGACACTGTTCCTTTCCCCCCCGCCCCCAAAGTTTGTAAATACGCCGTCGGCTCGTAAGAGACGATGTATACACCGACTACGCGCGTATTTCGTTAGCGTTCCAAGACGTACGAACGAGTTTGTTTTTCCGACCGAGCCGCCCCGTCGCTTTCAAAGTATCCTACAACGTCCGTTTAAATTACGAAATTAGTTCCGTCTAATCCTTCGACTTTCTATTTTCGATTTCAAACGAATCCCAAAGGGACGTATCTCGTAATTCGAAATCGTGCCAACACGTTTCAAGATCGATACACACACACACACACACACACACACACACACACACACACACACACATACGAATATATATATATATATATTCGAACATTTTTCCGGGGGCTTTACTTTACGGTATTCGACTAGTAACGGCGGCGGAGCGAATACGTTTTAAAAGACTAGGCGTTTATTTCGAAAATGGTTTTCGACGTAATCGTTTCGATTAAAAACCCCGTCGATACTAATCGAGTTTGTAAATACGCCGAGACGATATCACGTAACGTTATTAAATACGCGTGTACACACACACACACACGTATATGATTACGGTAGCGGGAATTCGTTTCGTAATACGATTACCGTAATTTGAATACGTTAATTTCGACAGTAGACTCGCACCGGAATACGTGTTCGTGTGGTGCGCGTGATAGGGGCGAGCGTTCCGACGTTCGGAGCGCGAGTCCTACCCCCTTCCCCTCACCGCCTTTTACGTTGTCGGCGTGTCGGTGCTCGTTACATGGTCGCGCCGCGCCCGTCTTTGGCTCCGTCCATTTCGGTTCGCGAATTCTTCTCGCCGTAATCGCCGTAATCGGAATATACGTATTGCGAAAACGACCGACGACGAGTTTATCACGTAACCGATTGGCCCCGTGACGTGGACCGGACGATATTCGCGAAAGCCGCGCGGAACAATCGCGGACCCGCCGTTCGGATTATATTCGTAAATGACGAAACGGTTTCCGCGACGGGAATTATTTCGGACAACACGTAATCCGTGTAAGATCGAACGCGGCACTGGGGCTGGCCAGGGGATTTCGTCGTTTCGATCGACGATTTTCGCCCGTTTCGACGGAAACCGAAACGGTTAAACGTGCCGGTATAGGGTGGCGATTACAAACCGGCGGACTTAGGTCGTTTTAGTGACATCGAAATCGCGTACGTGCCGGAATCGGTTGAGGGGACGACGAATTTTCCCGAATTTCGATATCGAATCGTAACACGGTATGGTCGCGGCAGCACGGCCGGTCGAATTCCGCCGGAGAAAAGAAAACGCGATTTCGGCGTCGAACCGTTCGGATTTACGGATTTCGATTTCGTCGCCCGTACGTAAAACATATTCGTTTTGTCGTTTCCGTCGTGCGTAGTATTTATATATATATATATATATACACGTAAGCGAAAGATTGCGCGATCTCCGGGGAAAACTCCGTCGAGGTGATTACACCGTGGCGGCGATGACGACGAGATTACATTTCGGAAAGCCTGTGTGCGACGGGGGCTTATTTTCGCGCGTTCCGCGGATTCGTAGACGTTCGCGTCGTAAAAATTGCGTTCGCCCGTCGTCATATATTACGGCGCCCGGCCGTTTGACATGATGGGCGTACATAAAACGAAGCAATAACAATATACGACGCGAGGACTTATTATAATACGCGCGTACGTACGTATACACATGTGTGTGTGTACACGTACATATGCCGTATGTAAGAAAAGGGTATGTGGCGCGGGATTCGGAGCGAAGCGAAAAAACGAGGCGGCCCGCGAGAGTGGAAAAACGCGCCGTGTATGTTAAACGGGCCGAAACGGCCGCGGTTTGAATAAAAAATGTCGCGCCCGGAGGAATAGCGACGGGGGGTTTAGTAGCGCCGCGGGGTCGTTAATACTCGCGAATCGCGCGGAACAGTGTGTACGCGTTTCGCGTTGTAATCACGCGGGTGGGTGGCACTGGGGGGGGAACGTGTGGTCGAAATAAAATTGGAAACGCGTTAAACGCGCGCGGTTCTCGACCAAATTATCTAGCGTAACAACGCACGGTAGCGTTCGGTCCACGGACGGCGCCAAAATAATCGGCCAAATCGCCGTCCACGATGTTTCCTCGACGCGGGGAAATCGCGCTACGCGATCGGCCGAGGCAGCCCGTTTTCCGGTACACGGGCGACTAGACGGCCGTTTTCGCAGCCGTCGGAGTACCCGTCATTGTTCACACGCGCTCGTTCTTCGCCCGGTCGGTCCTAAACACACGTGCCGGTTGACAAACCACGCGTTTCGTCAGCGGGATAACGATAAAAAGATAAAAAACAAAAACAAAAACCCGACCGTAGTTTTCTAAATCTCCGCTGTAGAAACGACGCGCGTCTATTTAATCCCGAATCCGTCGCGAACGGCACGTTAATGTGAACGGGACGCGACAAACTACTACTACATATGTATATATACGGCGTGTTCGAGTGATTTGTTCCGACGTCGAGGCAGAAACGGCGTAATTATTATTATCGCGCGTCTGTTTCTCACGCGTCCGCGGACGATCAAGAGACAAATCGTTTCGGGGGTTAATTCCGAAAATCCTCTTACGGCTTACACGTGTGCGCGCGCGAACGACAGCCGTGGGGGCCGCACCCGGTGGTGGGGAGGTGGCATTGACGTTACGCTCTCGGCGTCTTTCCGGATATTTTTTCGGTTTTTCTTCATCTCCTTTACTAGCCCAGCGCATCGGTAGACGTCCGGGCGGGACGACACATAAATTAGCCGGCGGTTAATTTCCTTTCGGTTCGGCTGGCATCACCACGACCACCATCGGGACTCGCCAAGTCCGTATTTTTTTTGCCGTTCGAAAACGTAAGAGCGAAAAATGTTCTGGCGTAATACGACTCCGCGTTTATAGATATATATATATATATATATATGGCGAGAGCGAGGGAAACCGTTAGCGGATGGTTAATTTAATTTGGGTAAATCGCGGCAAAGGTATAGGGCGTACACGTGGGTTGGCGTATTTTTCGCCGCCCGACCCTTTGGCTGGCGATATGTTTCGCGAACGAAGGGCCAAACACACGTATTGTGGTATACGGACGAAACGCGTACGGAAAACGAACCGGAGAACGTGTCGACTAACCGTCGCGCGTTGTCTCCCGGTCGACAACGGTGTACGCGTCCGCGTCATCGTAAACCCCCGAAATTCCTTTTTACGGTATACCGTCGTGAACGGCGTCGATATTACGATATCGTTATTATCGGTTTGTTCTTTTGGAAAACGTTTCGCCTAATTACGACGTACGTTTCGCGCTTTCGATTACCGTTTTTCGCGTCCGATTAGTGCTTGGTCGCGTAGACAATTTACGGTCCGGCAACGACTATCGATACGCGTAAACGTCGCTCGATTAGTCTGCGCCGGCGACCGTAGTAGTTACCAATACGTTTTTCACATTGCGTTTCCGTTGTTTGTATCGATAAACGGCGACTATACACGGTGCACGTAGTAGCGGATAAATATGACGGTTCTAAAATTACGATTTTACGCAAATTGGGAAAAGTTCGAAACGCTTTTTTTTAAGTTTTTACGACCGATAAAGTAACGCGACGGGGTTTTGTTGTTGAAACCCGCGTATATTAATCCCGTATTTTTTTTTCGTTACGAACGCGTAGTTTTCGTTTTGTTTTTAGAACATTGGTCGTTACTTAGCACTTAGTAAGGCAAACAAATAGTTTAAAAACAACGTATTTGTGTAAGTACGGAAAACTGTAACGGGATACCGCCGTTTTCGATAAATCCCCGTAATTGCGAAAGCACTCGAGAGCGAAAATATCGTACAGTTGTATACATAAACGCTCGAATAACGAACCGGAACGAATTTTTCGACGGCGATTCGCTAAAACGGAACTACGGAAATAAAACGGACGTCGACCCGATTCGTTTTACGAAGATATCACTTGACGACGAATCGGAAAATCGATTGTCCGAACGTTGAACAAATCGTTTCGTTCATCGTAACACGTTGCCGAGATTATTGACCGTAATTGTACAATTACCACGTACAATTATCGACACGACGCCAGTATCGAAAACGTCGTCCAACGATCCGTTTGATACGTTCTTTTCTTTCGGTTCCGTTCCAAGTTGCCGCCGAACGATCAATTTCGTTCCATTCGATTTTCCGTCGTACTCGTTGTTTACGTCGAAGATAATAATCGTCCGGCGTCACGAGAAACGCGCGCGCGCTCACCAAGCCGCCGACGAATTATTCACGAACATCATCGCGTTAACGACGAGCCGTGGGTACGGCAATTGGATACGAACGAAGTGGACGACGGCGGCGGCGGCGGCGTTCGCTCCGCCGGTCCGTTTACGAATATCGTGTACACGACGGGATTTCGTCCGGCAGCGCAATTACACTTCCGCGGTCGGCCGTCGGAATGTCCGTATGATGGCGCCTTCCCAGGGCGTACGGAGACAATGAGGTATTTACCGGTCGTGACGGCCCACACTTATTAAGGGGTGGGTGGAGCCCGGCCAAAGACCGAAGAATGACGAACGGGGTGGTGGGGGGGGAGGAAACAATTTCGGTATACCGAAGGACGATGATGATTATGAGCAGACGGAGGAGGAGGAAAATGTAGTATCATTGGGTGGTCCGGAGGCCCTGAGGTCTTATTACGTGACGTCACCGGACACGAGATCCGGCACCACGTGACTATGTGTGTATGTATATAGTGCCTTGCTCTGATTACTATAATTAAATTGTAAGAAAAAAAAACTACGCGCGCCCGCGCGAGTGTATGTGTGTGTGTGTGTGTGTGTGTGTGTGTGTGTGTGTGTATGAAGACCGTACGTAAAAATATCGGTGGGGAAACTTAGGACGAAAAAAAAAAATTAATCCGTAGCGTATTTATAAGAGCGGGTAAAAAACAAACAAACCGCCGGCCGTTTAATGAGACCCGGCGTAAATAACGAGCCGATGAGATCGTTTCGCTCCGGGAGCCACGACGACGCTATTTACTTACCCTACGGTGGGAGCGGTTTTCCGGTTTTTGGCGGGCCGAATCTCGTCCGACTAATTGAACTTAAATTAAACGTTTCACGCGCTTAC
This sequence comes from Geopemphigus sp. TES_GeoC_2020, assembly GCA_025469175.1. Taxonomy (NCBI): domain Eukaryota; kingdom Metazoa; phylum Arthropoda; class Insecta; order Hemiptera; family Aphididae; genus Geopemphigus; species Geopemphigus sp. TES_GeoC_2020. The sequence continues at coordinate 33,238 of JAIPRN010001697.1, forward strand.
GACCCGCGTTCGTTACTACCGTCGCCGCGGGATCGGCGGCAACCGCGCGAACAATAACCGGCACCGGTCGCCGCCGTCGGTAAACTCTTCCGTTAGACGGCTTACGCCGATTGGCGTCGTATTACCGGACGGACCGGGCATTTCGAGACGAGCGAAAAACACGTATATCCACCGGACGTCCGGGATACGAAATACGTCGTGAATTCAACTCTGGAACGCGCCATATCGTCCGCAGTCCGTTCCATCCCCGAAACTAATGTACGACCTCCTTTTTTCATCTGTGTCGCGACATTCGTCGAAATCACCCGCCGTATATCGTCCAAAATTCGCGCGTATAATTTATTCGCTCGACAAGTCCGCGTACACTGTCGCGACAATGACCGTTTTCGGTCTGTGCTCCCTCGAACGTCACCGCTATACGTGTCAAGAACCTATCGAACCTAGCGGTTTGTGGTCGATTTTGTAACATTTTCAATCGTTGTTTAGGTTTCGATTTCGAAAAAATCGATACGGGCACCGGAATAGCGCGCGGACGTGTCGATCGATACGTTTCCTGAACTCGCGGACGGTCTATAACGGAAATTCTATAAATTCCGGAAGAAATACTCGTCAATCGCCGAAAGGTGGCACGTACGTCCCCAGTGTCCGCGACGCTTATACAACGATCGCGTCGGAAATCGTCGGATTCGAAATGGCGTGTCCGGCGGTCGACAATCGCGAACGATCAACGTTCACTTTCGTCCCGTCCGACCAATTCCCCGGACGATTGTCGTCTCGGTAAATATCGGGCGCGCTACACTCGTCGTACACGTATAGCTCGCGCGTATCGGCCCGTCCGGTGTTATCACGAACGGGCACCCGGATAATTGGAAATTTAAACGTCCCCGAACTATTCCGTTCGTCCGTCGATTGGGGCAGTCCACTTCTATCGGACCGTCCCCGTTACGGCGAACACGCGTAAGATATTCGTTACGCGAAGCTCGTTATCGTAAACGACGGCCACGGATATTTGTGGACTCGGACCTAAATCCGTTGTCGGGCCGATTCAATATTTGCACGGTAATCGGGGACCGGAGAGTCGGCCGATCGGCGTACGGTTATTACGGTTATTGGGTGTGTTTGACTACACGACGGCCCGAATGTTCGTCAACCGTGCAACATTCGTTTCCCGAGTAGAATTTCCGTCGCCGGCGTTTACGTCGGTCCGCGATCGTGGCCGAGCTCGCCGTCACAAACGGACGGAACGCGTTTCCCGAGACTTTGAGGGGCAAGCCCCTTTACCCCGACGCACGTTTTATTATCGCTTGGCGCTATTCAAGGTGCGCCGTGGCGCATGACCGAACTCACGGGTCGACAGTATGGACCACCAGCACCGAAGGGTACTCTATCCGTACCCTATTATGGAAGCGGGACGACTGACGTCGTTTGGCACCCGGTCCCTCCGCCGGGTGAAGTCGTTTAGTCGTATCACGCGCCTGTCCCGCAACCACCACGTTGCGGCCGAAATAGGCACCTTGGCCAAAAGTCGGGTACGATCCGCTGGACCAAATCGCCGAACTTAAGCTAGTCGACAGTGCGATCCGGCGTTCCGTAGGGCTCCCCAAGCCCGTAGGGCACCGACTAGGTTTATAAATGGTTGACGTCGGACTTTTCCGACGGCATCGACCGAAATGAGGTCGTCCGCAGGCTGATAGCCGAACGGCACACATTCAATATAGAAACCGGCGGCCTTGTGTATAATTCGTCCGGCGATAAATCCGTAAACGACCGGCGGTTCGTTATTATTATTATTATTATTGACGACGACGGCGGCAGGTACGATTTTGTTTTCGGGGCACGCCCGGCGCGATTTATGCGAAGTCCGACGTTTTCATTCGATGCGGCCGCGAAAACGTTTCGGCGCCGCGGGCGTGCTGGCCGATGGCCAACAAATCGCCACTCGGAGCCCGCCTTTTTCGGATATCCGTCGGCCGGCGATTAATAATGGCGCGGGCACGTCCACCGGTGTCGGTCCGTCCCGTCGGGCCGATCAACATCGCGCGAAAACGATCCGTTCGCCCGAAATGTAAATAATACTAATTATAGCGGCGCGGCCGATCCGCCGATGTTGTGTCGCCCGTTGTTGTTCGGCGGCCGTTTCCGGGGTCCTTTGTCCGCGTCGGCATTAAATCACCGGCGGCCCGGACGTTTTCGTCGATGGCCATTCGACGGCGGACGTACCGAGACAAGTCCGTGTTGCTTTTAGCACATCTGCTATTGGAAATACCGGAATCCCGGTGCCCGCTGTCGCGTACCATTCTCTAACCTTGGTACGTACCGAACTCGTAACCACCACAATGGTCCATGAACCAATAATGGCCGGTTACCGAACACACGGGAGTCCGCCGATACGCCGTCTCGGGACGGATTTATCGCTCCGGCCGTGCGGGTCGTACGCAATACGCCGGAGCGGGCACGTTCGTACGAGTTGCCGAAATTGGAAGGAAAACCGATCGTCGTTAGCCGGCGACGCGATGGAAAAAGTGTCGGCGAAATAGGGAAATGGCGGACGGGACGGAAAACAACGCGGAAACGTTGGACGGGAGAAAAAAAAACGTTTCGCGACGCGCGCATGTACGACGGCGTAATCGGAATACCGGTTGACGGACGCGCGGGGCGACGGAAATTATCGTCGGCAGCGAATTCGTCGTAAATCATAAACTAATTGGATCGGACGACAATAATGGTACGCTCTCCGTTACGTTTCGATAAGCCGTCGATTTTTTTTGTCCTCCGCCCCGTTCTCGCTATTATTTATCGGACTATTTAATATCTTGCCGAGACGCGCGCGTATAATAATAGTATTTTTTCTATTACGCGTTTATTAACAGATTTATATAAATATTGCCTGTACGTGCCCGGCGTACACGCACGCGCTCGTACGATTATAAGGAAATTGTTACGAGGAAATTTATTAGCGTTTTCGGTAAATTTATTGCGACACACACACAGACGCGTACGCGATTTTTTCATCAATAAACAACCGGACGTTCGTATTGTAATATGGTTTCTATTCGTTCGTAAACAATAATTAATTCGACTAAATTACGGCGTTTAGAACCACCGTCGGGTAATATATTTTTCGATAAATCATTCGAAACGGACATTTTCCTCGTGTTTCCGTGTCCAATCTAAATATTACGTACGTATTCCGTTAAAAAATTGTTTATAACCCGTTTTATATATGTGTATGTATATACACGCGCGCGCGGGTAATTCGGGCTACTTAAATATTAATAAAAATAAATAAAGTTCGGAACCGGCGAAATGTAATTTATAATTTTCGGACCGCGCGTACGATTTGTTTTTTACGAACGCGAAAACGGTTGGTCGCTCCCGTGCTTATCGCGACGGCCCATTAGCGGCGTTATTATTGCCGTTGAACGCGAAAACGTATATGTTCACGGCGATAAATCAAAACACCTCGCCGCGGTCCGTCGTCCGGTGTTTCGCATATTTCGATACGTTTTGGAAAACGTACAATTAGAACCGGCCGCAACGAATCGACACCGGCGCGACCAAGAAACGAACCGACCACGGTGTACAACGAGCGCGTAATTAACACCGGACGGTTGCTCGTCTTTTCGCGAAGTTTCGTCGCGAACACGTCGAAAACTTTTTCGACGTATTCTCCCCGTCCCTGGCCGATAAAATCGTACTACGCGTATACCCGGCAAATTCGACCGGCGGAAAAGTCGGGGCATTCCTTTTCTTCGCGACAAACTTGGAATCGCGTCCGATTGTCGTCGTCGTCGTGGAAACGAAATTAGAACGAAGGAAACGCGATATAGATGTTATATATATATAGTACGTCGTACTATATCGACGTACGATCTGTAATATTAATAACGAAAAAGGAGGACCGCGATTATCTTTTTTTCGTAAAACGGTTGTATTCGATAATCGTTTCACCGGTGGGGGGGAGGCCACGTCGCTAGACTAAAAGCCGTTCGGAAGTCCGTGACAAGAAACGGCCGTTGTACCGTGGTAAACGCCTACAGCCGATATGGGGCTCCCTAGGTCGTAATGTACACGGGATGACGCGTTTACGCGGGTTTTTCGCGTACACGTCCGGAACAGATAAACCGTATTCAACACTCGCGAGTACGGCCGATGGGATGGTACCGCGTCGGTCGCGCAAACTTTCGAGGGGACGTCGCCGCGTATCGCGAAGAATATCTGCGCCGAACCGTCCCCGGAAGGGCGAGCGTTTGTTGCCGCGCGCGCGTGTGCGTGCGAGACCGCATACGCATATGTATATATGACTCGAGCGCGGTCCCGAATGTGATTTGGAGGATTAACACGCCGCCGCCGGTGGTGGTCTCTTAGCGCGGCCGTATGCGGGGCGAACGGAGTATAAATCCTGATAAACCGACCCGAATTAATCCGCAAACAAAACGGAAGAGGGTTATTTTACGAAATTTATAGATACGTGTAAATATATATATATATATGTACACATAATATGCGCGCGCGCGCCATTATACAGGCGTTTAAAAGAGACCGCCGACGAATCGAATACAAAACGTCAGTGGGCCGAGTGCGGTGTATGTGTATGCGCACGATTGTGTGTGTGTGTGCGCGCGTGATAAAAGAAGATAATCCGTTAATAAAATCGTCGCGCGCGGTTTCTTTCGAATTTTCGTCGTTGTTTCTTTTTGTTATTTTCGGGTAAACCGACAGACGCGCGAACACGAGAGGGTATATTGTACGCGATAAACCGCCGCCGATGAACGGGCCGGACGTTTTACAATCGTCTGTTATTCCGTTCCATGCACACGGGCGCGCTCGATATATTTCGAAATTGTGCAGCGGCCGAGGCGACGTTATACCGCCACACGTCGTTATCATTTATATTATACATTTACATAATACGCGCTATCGACTAATATTCCTCGGGAGGGGAACGAACAATTTTCCAAAAGTTCATTTCTGGTCCGTTGTCTCCGCGAAACAATTTCGCCTGTATAGACGGACCGTGCTTCGTTCATCTAATACGAGAACGTACGAAAAATGTATAAAATAAAACAAACCGAAATAAAACCGGCGCCCGTTTCGCCATTTTCGTATTTAACGTCCGCAAACTGGACGTACGTTTCACAACGAACAAATCGTTCGTCTCGTAACGTTCTTGAGCGGCCCGTTTTTCGGAAAACCACGAACGATATCTATTATATAAAAGCGTACTCGCCCCGAATCGTTTTTCGAACGTGACCGTTTACCGTCGCTTTCGGATTCCGAATAATAATAATAATACGGCTGGTTATTACGTTTTTTCGCTTTCGTATGATTATACGAACCGGAATTATTCGTACGAGAACACGGCGGCCGGTGTAATTTAAACGTTTTCGCCGTCGTTTAGTTTTGATAGAACGGAGTTAGACGCGAACGTTATAAACGTTACGCGGTTTATTGTTTAAAACGATCGGTCGAATTTTTCGTCCGGTTCTCCGAGCCCGCCGAACGGTAAGTCCGTTACGAACCCGTTCACGTAACGTCCCGCCCGGTGACCAACCCGGCAAAACGTATCGATCACGGGCGTTGGTTGTACGGGCCTGAAACGTACCCGCTCCGGATCGGCAACACGAACACACTGTGCCAAAGGTAACCGAAACGGTTTCGCGAGACCAATGGTACCGCCGACGAAGTGCCGCCCGCCATAATCGTCTTGTCCGTAATGGATATTCTCGACCGTTTACCGTATTGGTTAACGTTAAACGTCCACTGCCGCAACCGGGCGGCCGGTCGTTAGGTTAGGTCGCTCGTAAACGGACGACAATTTCGGGCGTCGCGTCCCGAGAGCGTATATCGCTCTATCCTTTGTGGCGGCCGCGCGTAGTTCGGCCGGAACGAAGTCGCCGGGGCGGACGCTCGCGTTCCGATTTCCCGACGGGACACAACCTCGACGACCACCGCCGCCCCCCCCTGTCCGTGTAGCGTGTACCCGTCGTCGTAACGTACGCGCGTGAACGGCGCGACGACGAGACGGAATTTCAGACGTAATTTGTTGCGCACCAGACTGTGCGTTAATGTGATTTCTTCAGGGGGGAATCGTGAACGGCCCGTAATTCAACTCCGCCGCACATATTGTCGAGCGCCGTTTCTTTTTTTTCGCGTTTTGTTTTATTATTTTTTTTTTTACCGTTTTCGCGTTCGTCCGACGCGCGCTCGAATTATATTCTAATTTGTGCGGCGGCCGTTCTTTTTATACACACGTTTCGTTTCGTGAAACGCCGAACGTTCCTTTTACGGGCACGCGTAACGTCTCGCGCCCGGCGTATAAACAGCGCGCGCACGCCCGGCTGTGTATAGGCCCATTCAATCGGTGGCCGTCCGACGCCGTGGAATTCCCCTCGATCTAATAAACGGCGTTCGAAAATCAATAAAATCGAAACGTGTCGGAACGCGTCCATTAGTTCCACGAGCCAGCCACGGCAAAACGCGTCGTCGAAATCCGTTCCGCCGATTTACGGGATCGGAACGGACGATTTCGGTTCGTTTTTTTTTTTCCGTTTTGTTCACCGGCCCGAAAATAATTCTGTACGGCCGTCGTCGTCGTTCCCATCGTTGTTTCGAGGCGCGCGTCCGACCGAACGGCACAACGGGTCAAAAAACGTAACGATAAAAAAAACACATACGGGCGGTCCGATTTCGGGCGAACGTCACGAAGAAAACGTAGACGCGTTCGACCGAAATCCTACGGGGGGGATATTATATCAGGCCGTTTAACGCGTTTGCTTTCGCACTAGCCGAGGAGCTGTACTGGGACCGTCGAATTTCAAGTAGAAAGTTAGAACGAAACATTGGCGCTCCGGTTTGTGCACCGTTGTCGAGAAACGTTCGGTGCACTGGTCTCTTGGCGAAACGCGCGCGCGTTCTTCCATTATATTGTCACGCGTGACATTATGAATGGTCGTCCGATTGTTGCGTTTACGGTAGCCGAGAAAGTACCGCGCGCCGTTATTAACCGAACGAGACGCGTTAAAAAAAACGCCGGCCGGTTCGTTCCGTCGAAGAATCGTAATCCATTTCGGCGCGTCCGCCGCGCCGCGGACAAACAAATAAAGACAAACCGCGAGAACGACGATAATAACGACCGAAACGAAAAAACGGATCGCATTTCAGGACGGCAAAATAGGTCCGCGACTCGGCGAGTTATTATCGTTATTTACGTTCGCCGCGGTCTCCGTATTAATTGGTACGTACCGTCCGTGTATGTCGCGAGTCGTCGCCGCCGGACTGGTGCGAATTAAATTGTCTCGCCCAGCGTCATTGCGGACGGCCGTGTAGCGCCGCCGTTATTCAAACGCCCCCCAAAGTTCTCTAAAACGAAATCGCGTTTCGAAAGTGAACGACGCGCGCGACCATTCAAACGCGTCTGAGTGTACGTCGTTCGGGTACTTACCGATTTACCGTAATTCGTCGGCGTCCGGACGAGTTAATCGTTAATGTCGTCGACGACGAATTCGAACACTTATCCTTTCCGTCACGGGTGTGTGTTTGGGTTTTTTTTTTTTTTTTTTTTTTGGGGGGTTGGTTT
>JAIPRN010001698.1:0-40810 GCA_025469175.1 Geopemphigus sp. TES_GeoC_2020
TCACGTCCCGTGCAACCGTGCCGGTATTAAACTACCGACCGATTCGCGGTGGAGTCCCCGCCCGGATTTCCGTTAAAATTGCTCTCGTCCAAGGGAAATTCGGTGTTGGCCGCGCCAGTAATTTTAAACGAATTTTCGAGTACACCGGTGGCTGGAAATCGAACGGCAATCGTAGGACGAGTACACACGGCGAACGGACCGAATTCGGACGCGGCGTGTAAAGTGTTTATTTAACCGGCCGACGGATAATGCAGTGCCGCCCGAGAGAAGAAACGAGGCACGTGCGCCGTTATTCTAGACGTTCGTCCCGTACGGACAGCCATAAATCAGAACGCGTTACACGGTAATTAAACGCTCGTTGAACGAGTTAATCACCGGTGGTGAAAACGTTCGAGCCGTACCGTCGTCGTCTCTGCTCTTCCGAATGTCGTCCGTCTGTTTTCAATTACCGTAAACGTCGTAGCGCCCGACAAAAGTGTGCGAATGACGGGCGCCGGTACGTTTGAACCGAAATATACGAAACGACTATCGCCCGGAAATCGTTTCGAACCGCCTTTTTTCTAACCGAATAACGAAAATTATTAATTTCGATTTTCGAGAACGCGCGGTCGAATCGTTTCGTGGTTCGCGTTTTCGTCGTGAAACACGGACGAGAAACGATCAAATCGCGTCCACCGCACGAACGCCCCCAAGCGTCGTCTTATAAACGGTTTACCGCGTCGAACGTTAACCCGTGGTATCGTTCGTTCGGAAACGTTTAACGCAACGCCGCCGAGTTCGGGCTATTCGTCAACTACGTACAGTGATCGAGAAATCACTTCTAGGGCTATCCCCTCGGCCTATATGGAACGGAAATGTAACCGAAAAAATCATTTTTTACGTTGCACGGTCGATTTGACGTACTTTCTATTCTATGGGTAGCGAACACATTTATACTGTTGTACGTCGATACGAAACAAACGTCTAACTCGAGAGTAAAACAAACGTGGACGGATTTCTGTGTAACGAAATCGAATTAACGAAATTTTCGATTTTAAAAACACGTGGCCACGGTTATACAAAATACAGAAAACCCCTAAACGTCAGACAGTGGACACCTTCGAGTAAGACCAAATCACGTTATCAACGTGCACGGCCATTTTGTTTGCGCGCCTGGAAGGAAAATACGTTGTTATTGGGTTAACGTTTTCCATTTTTCCTTTGAAAAAAAAGAATTCTCCTCTCCAGTTGTTCACACACAAGCGTTTTAAGCAAACCGAATATTCCTCTCAACAAGAATAAAATTCGAAGATATCGAAAATTTCCGACAGCCCGTAGTCAAGCGGGAAAATTTTTATCGAACGATTTCGTCTTGGCCAACATCAAACGTCGGACTTACGAAAAATAATAAGGAATCGTTTCTTTTTGCAATTCGTTTAAAAACGTAAAAATGGTACGTTTTATAATCGAAACAATGTATATATATTACAATTGTGGACTTTAAATAGTGCGAGTCGAACGAGTTACACCAGAAAAAAAATAAAAACTTTTTCGTTTACTCGAACGATAAAACTCAAAAGTCAATCATAATAGAGCTCTCAAATCAGAAAACGAACGTTAGACGTGTGCCGTTTACGCTTGAATAGCAAAAACAATTTTTTTTTCTAAATTTATATTTTTATTTTATAAAATTAATATTATATCGATATATGTTTCAAGTACACATTTCTGTGAAAATTGTTTTATTAAAAATACAATAACTTATTTTAAATCCTAATAAGACTTCATTAATTTTGTTTGTCTATTCACGTCAACAGCGCTAATAATATGTATCGCGAAATAATAATATGCCATCGAAGTATAATAAATATCTTGTAGGATATTACCGCGTGAATTATATTTTTTAAATATTGACATTTCGAATCATCCCGTCAAATTAATTGTTTGTATAAACACGAAAATCGATAACAGCGAAAACGTAACGTTAAAATAACGGACGAAAAATATAAGCGAATTATTCTACCTATTGTTGATATTTTCGATATAAAATCAGTACCGTTTTGTATTTGCGCGATTGTTTTTCGCGATTCCGTTAGATTTTTAGACATTTCTAGTGTGTATGTGTGCGTGAGAGAGAGAAAGAGTGAGAGAGAAAGGTATACGCGTAGCACGAGGAACAATATATTTTATCGACCTATAGTTACTAAAACGCAATAACAATATATTTAAAACGCAACAAACGGGGCAGTAGTAAAGTCTGGTTGAACGCGCTTTGGCCGTGGGAAATTTATCGACATTTTAATTGCGTCGCGTTTGCATCAAAGGTGTAATCGATACTTTCGCACAAACGTATACGAATGTTCCGTTTTTTCTTTTTTTTGTTTAAATACTTTATATTAGGAAATTCTTCGTTTCCTCGATCTTTTACTCGCCACATAAATAATTCATTTCGCTTCGGTCGTATAAATTATACAATTACCGACCGCGCTTACGAACATGGCGTTTCAAATTATTTTCATTCGGTTCGTCAGAACGGAAACTTTCGTTCGGAATTTTTTAAAAACTTAGCGCTAACTTTTCGCGTTCGAACTCGCGAACTGCGCTATAATTATTTCCACGCTCGCGGACTCGTCGACGAAACAAATTCAATTCCTCCGTCGCGTACGCCGTGTCCATAGTAAACAATACGCTTATAAATAGGTCGCGGGCAGCGAGCGTCGGTTGGACGAGAGAATCCTATTGACTGCGAGAGAACCGTACGCGCGTTGATCGCAGTCAGATCGTTAATGATTCGGAACTGAAGCTATTGGGCCACGTAGATTTTTAATAGTTATTATTGTTCCGGAAAAAATAAGCGAGAAATGTTTTAACGAATATTTTTTATTACCTTCGAAACGTTTATATTCTATCGTAAGACGTTTTGACCTACACACGTCTCGAACGTTCTTAGTATATTCGCGCGAATAATAATACTGTGAATGCAGGTGTTGCGTGACGACGATTAAAATACGTTACGAAAAATAATTTTTCTCTAATAAGATATTTTAAACGTTAATCGTACGTATATTTTTCATAAAAATACTACTGAAATCGTCGATCGTAAATTTCAATATATTGATGGTAACGCCGAATGTACGAACGTCGGTCCACGTCGGCTACCAATGACCGTCAATTAGGTTCAGCGAGAGACGAACGAAATAACAAACGTACCGACGTAGACGTGCGCTAGAGATTACGGTTAATTTGGTAAAATCCCTTATGGTAATAATGGAACCGATAAATTATGGTCGTTGCTCAACAATACGCGTTTAGGGCCTATACGGGACGAAGGATTCGTGAAGACGAATACTTCGTATCTTGCGTCAGCGTACAACAAGTGGCGATTGCAAGCGTGTATAATTTATCGTTTCTTGTTCCCTTTGTGTTTTACGAAAAATAATTGTTTTCGGAACGAGCGAAAATAGGTTGTCAGAAAAAATAACGGTTCAATTGTGGAAAAATAAACCGCCGATTTATCGGTGGAGACGGAAAATGAAATATCGAAGCCGTAAACGGTACTTAGGGACTTTTTTTATCATTGGCCAGACGTGAGCGTGTTGTAAATTATAGGCTTTTACGCGGCGGGAGCGTCGGGCGAAAAAACGATATCGGAGGAGACGGCGTCGGTCGCGTCCCAAGGAGATTCGGTTACGCGAATTCGAACGAAATCGAAATTGCCCGAATACGAAAATCAATAAAACCAAATGCTTCGTGACCCGCGAGTAATGACATACGCTTAGGCCGCTTAAATTGTCGGCCGACGGGCACACGGACAAGAGGCCATTGTCAACGAACAGCGCGCTTCGAAAATGAACGTTCCGCGCAATTTGTACCGTCGGTTGGTACACGTGTACCAACCACCGGCCCGATCGTGTCGCTATGCTCAGAAATTTCGCGATATTTTGAGAAATCGCGCTAAAAAGTATTTTTTCACGGTGTTGCGTACGAGACGTTTAACGTACAACGAAAACTAAAAATATTCGTTTACGTAATACGGAGCCACGAACTGTAGAAAAACAAATATATAGAAACGCAAACCAATAACGCGAGAAAACGCACACACACACATATATATATATATACACGTACACCGCGATAAATAGTAGCGTCGAACGTCGAAATTCGATATTAACGGGACGCGCGGTCGTACTTACCTATCGTTTTTCACGGAAACAAAATAAAAGCGCCCCGGATCGATTAACGGTACCGTATAACACGGATCGACAGCGGGCGCAGGGCGGTTGGCAGGGCGTGAGGTTGTTTCATTCGGCGTCCCTTGAAACCGCCGCCGCCGCCACCGTCGGGCAGATTCCAATCGCCGGACCCTCAGGAAGCCGAAAAAATCAAGCGTCCGCCAAGTAATTATCGACCGACCCGGTCGCTTTTTTCGCCGCAATTTCGTCGAAAATGATACACTAACCTAACCCGGCCCCGCGTACCGTTTTCGGATTATTTGAAAAATGTAATAAACCGACCGCGAAACGGAATAATACGCGAGCTAAGCCGAATATACGATATTACGCGTTCGTCCTATACGCGTGGAGTTTACGCGTTATTAAAATGGAAAGGCTAATCCGCGGTGGCGCGTGTGTACGCCCGCTGTACTTTGTTTAACGAATTTCCCACGTAACAATATTCGTTCGAGGATTAGCGTTTACCATCGCGTTAATTAAACGGGCCTCGTTTACGGGGGAAGGGGGGGGGGGTTTCGCACGCGTCAACCCGGTGCACGTGTAAGAGTTTCGCGAAAAGAAATTACGTTCGCCGTTATGGAACCGCCGCGAAGGTCGATTATTTACGTGCGACCGGACGGGAAAACACGGTACGCTTATACACTCCCTCCTCTACCCCCCCTACCCGAACCCGTACGTATTTTAATCGCGCCGGGCCGCGAATTTTTCTACGAAAACTCGCGGACGATCCTTTTGTCCGGGGACGCGTCAGTTAGCCGAAATTCGTGTCGTTAAAACGTATCCGTAAATAACGAAAACGCGTGTGGTCTTTTCCGCAAATAGACGCCCGCGGTTGGGAAACGTTTCTACGTCTATACTCGTCGTGCTCGGTATTAACGGTAAATCGTTACGTTCTATTCGGACGGAGTTCTTAACGCGGAACTACCGTAAGATTGTTTCCGATTTTAACGACGCCATATAACGCGCAAACAATCGCGTATTTTATACGGACGTCCGTCGATTCAATCGAAACGGGCGCTCGACGTCAAATTTAATTCCGCTTGTACCGGAAACTCGAATTGATTACTTCCTAAAATATTCGACTATTCCGTTCCGCGCCGTCACAATTAATTACAAATTTCGTCATTACAATTACGCGGTCGGACCGATTTTTCGTCGACAAACTGGTTTACACGCGTTCCGAACGTATAACTCCGGCGTATCGGAGAATACACGCGTTATGAACATTGTTTTCGTTCCCGGTTCTCCGGCAGTTTTACGCCCGCAGTTTCGCAAACAAATTTCGAGTCGCTTCCCGTTCGTGTACACTCGAAACGCCGAAATAAAACACCGCGTTAGTCTAAAGTAAATTAATTAAAACTTTTTTCGCGTTTACGTATATTCCGGTGTAACGCTGCGAACCTTATAACTGTAAAGTTTTATCGGCAAGTTAACCTATTAATGACATTCTTAATTAAATTTTTCACCGCAAATTCAACCGTAAATTGCGTTCTGGTTATCGTTATATCCGTTCACCATTTACCTTATGCAATATATAAACATAAAATTTCGTTTAGAAGAACCCGCGATTTTTGTTGTTCTCGTTAAATCGTCGTTGGCCATCGGGAAGTTGACGACGCACTAATCGATGGTATTACATATTCAGATTCGCCCGAGATTCGTTAATCGCGCGTTACCTCGTGAAATGTGATAAACCCGAAGCTCGTCGAACGTAAAAGTATTTAATACGTACATCCGACGTGTATATCGTTTCGCTTGCCGACGGATTTCCCAACGTTATTATTATTCGAATATGCAATTCGAACGTTATCGCGAACCATGCGCGAATGGAAAATCATTTCCGTGCTAAACGCGTTGCGTACAACATTTTCGCGGTCGATCGTAACGTTCGAATTATTCGCGACGAAGAATTACCCGAGGAGAATTTCCGATTTTTCCCGACGATGGCTCTGAATTAAGTATAATTCGGCCGTGCGTATACAAATACGGTGGTCGGTGTGTACTCAATAAACGAACGGTAAACATTCGATCGGCGGGGACCCTTTAAAAATAGGTATTTCCGTTTCGTTTGTATCGTCGCGACGAACGTACCCGGCGAATAAATAAACCTAGTGACGATCCGAACACTACGTTAGTTATCAGGAAGTTTTTCGTAACTCGTAAATATATGTTTGCGAAACAATATAGGCGCGTGTTCTTCGATTTCCGGATAACTTCGAGTACTTTATTACACCGCGACAAGACTTTTGAATATATTTTCGGGCCGGGGCGGCGACGACATAACGTCACAACGAAAAAGCGTTGTTGGAAATAATTCCGTCCGCGTGAAAAAATGTACCCGAGGCGCCTCGACAGCGAACCCATTGGCAACGGTATGGAATATAATCGCTCGATAATCACGGTAACTCGTTACCGGAAACAATACTTAAAACGAGCGAACGCGATCGTTATTCAAAACGCCGCGGAATATTGTACGTACAAGTACAACGAAGTATTTAGTTTATTGGCGAAATTCGTCGATTACACCGTCCTCGTTTTTGGGGGAATAACCGGCGGAAATAAAACGTTATTTAATCGGAGGGGGGGGGGTCGAAATATAGATATAATTTTCGAAAATGGAAAAACGATTATTCTTTCAACACGGCTAAACTTTTGGCTCCGATAATTCGGAGAATCGCCATTGACCGTGCGAGTGTCGAGTAAAGATGTCCGTAAATTTATATATTAGCGCGTCAGCACGTCGGGATTCGTTACTTGACCACGCGGCATTTAATACGTTTAACCTGCGTGTACCCTATACTTGTTGGCCCAAGTCCAAATTCGAATCGACGTTTTATTTAAGTATATATATATATATATCGCGAAATGTACTAGTTGGCCTATAGCTCGCGTGTCGTACCGTTATATACAAAAGACGGTGCAATTTTTCAACGTTCGAATTACATGTCCTCAATGTGAAATTTGTCGTAAATGGCGAATAAAACGTTTACTAAGCGCGTGGAGGTAAATAATATCGTATCGATATTAATAAAAAGTATTAATAGAAAGCTCCGGTTTCCGATTTAAAACAATTAGTTTAAATCGCGCAAACGAATACGAAATCTCTAGTACGATAATTTAAATATGTAAATATAGATAAATAATTAAATATAATTTAATAATATTAATTATTTTTATAATTAAAAATAAATAATTAAATTGTATATAATTAAATATAAATAAACTCCGACGCGTAATGGTAATTTACTTTCGACATGTCGTTGTCACTTAAGAAAGTGGCGCGAATACGAGTGGGGGCTTCGCGTGAGGTTTTTGGAAACGACGTTACCGATATATTAATTGAAATAATAAATTTACGTTGGACGCTAACACGGTCGTAAAAAAACCGAAACGTTTCCTACAAGAGGGTACATTCTCACCACGCCGTGCGTCGTTGAATTTAAAAGTGTATTCGAAAATCGATTAAACGGATACAAAACGAACGGTCGGGAGGGTGGTGGGTGTAAAGATATTGAAAACGTTAAAAAAAAAACCGAATACTTTTCAAACAAAAAACGTAAAGTAAAACACTCGTATTGTGTGTGTGTGTGGTGGGGGGAGGGTGGCTGACGATAGGACAACCGCCGTGTGTACGTTAAACGGCGGCGAATAGTATAAATAATTTCGCTTTGAAATTTGGGGGCGGTGACGCGTTTACGAGTAATCGCGCGATTATGTTTACCGGTTACGTTATTCGTGCGCGCGCACGCCACACGACGGATGGTGCCGCTTGAGGTTAGGTTACATACGCGCGGGGACGGCGAATTTTCCCCGTTCGAAAACGCGTAAAACCTTTGTCCCTCCAACTCCGCCATCCACCCAACGCGCGGTGAACAAATTCCCGACAATATAAGCCGGTATAGTATGTCGCACTTACTCGCCGCGCAATTTATTACGTACGAAATATCGTTCGTGGACTTAAACCGTCTATGTTCGTGGTGGTGGTGGTTGCCTCGCCGGCGTTGCCTTGTAATATATGTTACGTCTCGTCGGGCGGTAGTTGTTGGTTTTTGTTCGGTGCAATAAACGCGGTACATTATAAACGAATTACGGCGAAATTCCGCCGTTCGTGTTATCCGCGCCGTTTCCGTGCCGGTCGAACACGACCAACTGGCGAATCGTCGCGATTATTATTATTATTATTATTACGAAGGTCGTCCGATACGTTTCGAAGAAAACGATTTTCCGTCGAAATCACGCAACCCGCTATCGTTTATAACTTTGAACGCTCACTCGCTGTTCCGTAATCGTTTCTGTGTGGAGAGCAGTGACGATACGTCCTTGCATTTTTTACCACTGCCCCGTTTCCCGGGGACACGTTGCCGCCCACGGGCTAACATTTAGCGACGGAGCAGAGAGAGCGTACGCTTATCGCGAAACGCGTGACTATAAATATATAAACGTGTGTATATATATATATATGCTTCGACGAAACGAACGTAATAAATCGAAAATAGCTACGACGGACGTCGTCGTCGTTTTCCAGTAACGTTGTTAAAGATCGTTCGAAAATATTGCGTAAAAACCACCGGTAAATTGCGGGCGCGTATGTTTTGAAAAAAATTCGTATTTTTTAAAAGTTCGGAAAAAATACGAGTTGAGAAATTTATATTTATATATTTTTTTTTTCCGTCAAATAAAATATTTAATTATTTATTTAATTATAATTATAAATAAAAATCGCTTAATTTTCGAATTCGATGGTGGTTTTCCAATTCGGGAAACAATATGCCGAAACAATAACACAAGACTCGAAAATCTCTGTACAAGTATTTCACTGGAGCCGATATGTAAAACGTTCGGCGGCTGCTACCATTTTATTCCTATTCGACCTAATAATTTGTTTTGATAATGAATTCGCAATGCATTTTATGTAAACACGTTCGAAACGAACGTAATTAATACCCAAAACGAGTATACGCAAACGATATAGGATTTTACGTAATCTGCACTTAATAATGAATTTGCGTAAATTATAATCGTTCGTTTTTTCGTACGAACGAAATCCTTTTTAATCGTCAAACGGAGGAAAAGAAAAATTAACTTAAAAAATTTAACAAAAGGTATTTCGTTAATTTAACCGATATATTTGAATTTTTAATTAACTTGTTAATACCGAGTTAAACAAATTTGATTATCTTCGTTTTACCGAGCTATAATTAAAATCAACGAACTCGACTAATCTGGATTTTTTACATATATATGTATATAGTTTTAATTTTTTCTCAGATCTACGCCAAAACGTTAATTGTTTTATGCGATTAAAAGTAATATATTTGATAAAATGAATTTCGGAAAACGACTCGACGCGAAAACTTTTTTTAATATTTAGTAATTAGTTTTGTACGAAAGAAAAGACTAGGAAATAAACGACCAAGTATTTAAAAAAGATTTCCACCGTCGTCAATCTTTTGCTTTTTTCAAATGTCTATAAGCGGTTTTCGCTTAAATATAATTTCGAACCAAAGTTGAACGACTGTTACATATTGCCCATATACACAAACGACGCTAAAACGAAGTTTTCACGAAAATCGTTTATCCGAAACGTCTCCGAACCGCGGTTGACCACCGGAATAGATTAACAATAATGACGCGTCGGCGAAGTTTTGTATTAATGGCGCGACGAACGTAATTAGTTATCGTGTACGACCAACTAACGCCGTACACGTGCGCACGGTGCGTTTAGGACAATACGACAATTTTCCACCGAAATCCACGTAGGCCGCCGCCGGTAAACGGATTTTGCGTTCGACGGGGCCGTACTAACCCCAATTGAGCTAAACAACAATATTATTATTATTATAGGCCGGCGCGTGGGCGACCCGAAAATAAACTAATAACGACCGGTGTTTTGGAAGTAAAAAGTTTACGAGACCGTTTGCTCGGGCGGTAAAAACGGACGGGACGAAACGAGCGTAGGAAAACGAGGCGAAAATCGCCGTTGCGTCGACGTCGGAAGCTTACATTTTGTACAATTTGTAAACCAACGAGGCGACGGTTACCGTCGACGTTTTATTCCTCCTATCTCGTCGTCGTAAATTTTTCGAACGACGAACCAATTTTGCTTCGCGCGATGGACGACGCGCGTCGTGTTTGGCACTTCAAACGGCCACGGTTTCATTGTCGTAACATTCCCCGAGCGCATAGTTCGCCACGGCGTTTCGCTTAAAATACCCGTTGGTTTGGATTTTATACGCTGTCCCTTTGCTCCGCGTACACGAGTACCTACCTACCTACCTAACCGCGGGGCCGTGCCGTTATTATCAACGTAAATACACGTTAACGGACCCTCTAGTGTGGGAACATACGTACTTACGCGACGGATATGTGACCGGGGAAAAGCGTTTGAAACGTGACGACACCGTGCGAATACAGCCACCGTCGGGCGTCCGCCTATTCGGTAAAAACGATATTATTTTATCGGTTGTGTCGCGCCATCGACCGAAATGTGTGCAAAATAGTTAAAAAAAAAAACCAAAGAAAATACGCCTCGACCTTTTGAGAATTCCCATTTTTCTATTCGTATGCACACAAGTCAAAAGTCGCTACTTCGAAACTGCTACTAATTAATACCATTCACCGTACAAACTAATCGAAAGCGGATACATTGAATACGACAAAATATTAACGAATTCGATAACCGACCGCGTTAAAATATTAACGGCGATCACTGACGTTTCGTTACCGCGTAATCGTTTGAATTACATTTCGAGAACAAAACCAAATACGTTCGCGAACGTAATTTACGCGTCGAGTTCAACACCGAAACGTCACACTGCGCAATTCGAATTACGTAAGCGTACCGAGCACGCGATTCTCACGTACCGATCGTTTATCGGTGTTAAATTTTCGCCACAAAGTAATGCACGAGTCCGGACACAAATTCGCCGGCAACGCGTACGACTAAAAATACACTCGAATCGTATAAGTCTATTTACGGACGGCCCAATTTTTTATCCACTCGGTTTTCGTACGCGACGCGACTGTGTGTATGTGCGCGCGCGCGCGAATTTTACTAGTACGATCGTATTAACGTAAACGGCACGCGCAATATACGATTTTTCGTCGTGAAAATTAAACGTACGTCCGAGAAACCTGTTCGTCTCTAATGACGGAGCGGTGTGTACGAATTTATTTTTTTTTTTCTTGTTGATACCGCCGTCTTTGGTCATTATTTACCGAGCGCGGCCCTTGTTCGTCGAGTACCTTAACAAAGATACCCTCGAGCTGGACGACACAACTCATCCGGAAAACTCGAGGACGCGCGCGGTACGAATAATAATATTATTACGTGTTAGTCGTGGGCGTCCGCGAAAGTGGAAACCGTTATAAAAAGCGCGTCGTTTTCGCGAAATAACGACACGACGGACAACGCGCGTTTATTGGTCGGCACTCTACGGACGTACTGTACACGCGTAATGATTTTCGACCGTAAAAAACGGGCCGATCGTAACATATTTTTATCGATTTTCACCGCGAGGTGTATCGTCGGTCGTATATAAAAAAAATAAAAACAAACGGTAGTCGAAACCTTTCCAAATTAGGAACGCCGACGGTACGCTAGCACCCCCTTGAGATGTCGGACGAAAAACGTATTGTATTTCCGCCGTATTCGTATCGATTGCCGGACGTATCGTTATTATTGCGCGCGTAATGACGCGTTCCGTTCGTCGGAATTCCCTAGAGAATAATAATAAAATACTCCGAATCGTCGGAAACGGGTAGTCCGAAAACAAAAATAAAAACGAGAACGTAGGCGTTAATAGACGACAACGGTCGTAACGAAACGTCAGCGAGAACGTTATGAAATTGCACGGTCCGACCGACGTTATTGGGATACACGGACGACGAAAATAATTATGTTGCGGGTCGGCGACGCGAAAACGTGTGCCCGAGTGGCGGATTTATGTTCGTTTTGTTTTTATTTAAAACCTAATCGATAAATACGTTTTCGTCGCGCCCGCGCGCGTTCGTTTCCGTTTACGCGGTTTTTACTACACCGGCGTTAGTTAATAATTTCGACCGACGACGACGGCACTCCGAGAACACGCGCGTAAATTGGATTAGGTACCGCGATTTTCCATTCGCCGCCCGATAATACGATTGAGATTCGCCGAGCTCTGCGCCAACCTCCGCGTCCGATTATAAATATATTACGACGTCTTTTGTCCACGTTGACGCGTTACGTTGCGTTTCTAAAAGCAAACGAAAGTCGATTCTAAACGATTATACGTTCGTCGATCGTTAGGGACATTTTATCGTACCGATACGCGTGTTATAGAGTCGACCAAATTCGTTCGGAATTTAAGAGCGTACCGTCGTACAACGGGCGTGTAATAAACGGCACGTGGTTTGCATTTGGAACGTATACGAATATATGAGATAGAGGGATCGAAAACGATAGTTTATCGAAATTACGTTACGCAAATATTGTGCATATTCTTTTTTGTTTCGAATAAATATTGAACGACAATTATGAAAACGAAAAGAAACGTTTTGAACGAACTACATTATGTAACGATAATAGTAATAACGATTTAATATATATATATACTCGTTGTGTATGAACTAAACGCGTATTTTTAAAATACTAGCGAAAATTGATTATTTTTTTTCCCAATGAACAACGAAAATTTCATTACTTTCCTCGACGGCAAAAGAGGAAATTTAAATATTTTACGTAAACAGCGAGCAAATTCAATATTACGGCGAGATTTTTTCGGATTCGCGATGAAAAAAAAGTGGAAAACAAAATAATACGTTTTCGTAGAAACGCCGGATTTATTATTATTTTAAACGAACGCGAAACGAAAATAATTAAACACGCCGTTTATTTTTAGACGCATTTTGGAATGGCGAAATTTCTCGTCGAATTTCAACAATCGTATTCGTACGTCGTGTACACGTTGTCCACAACGAGCGCGTTTGTTCTCGAAATTATTGTAATATATTATTATAATATTATGCACCGGTTCGTTATTGCGATTGTGTACGTTTTCAATACCTCCCCTACTCACTTTGCCAAAAATTCGGCGAAACGAATAAATATATATGTGTATTGTTAACGAAAATTACGCTGGCGATCGTAGACAGACGAAATCGATTAACCGACGACTTTACGGAATCGGACTGTCATTTGCGCGTATGACAACGAATATTTATTGGAAATGTCAATTTTGTCGTCCAGAAATTGAACGTTAAATTTCTACGAATACCGTCGTGTGTACGATGTGTTATGGTCGATTTTCCGAAAATTATCGTCACGCTACAAAACGACGGACGGTTATGAAAATGTGAAAAACGGAAAGGTCGATTTCAATTTTCGACGGTTCTACGGGTGTAGAACCGTTAAGGCGCGTTTCACCGATTTGATATCGGCGCCGAACGTCGTTAGGCGCGTACCGAAAACTATTACGCCAAGTATATAATTTTTAGCGTTTTCCGTTTTAGATTTGGCGGTTAGTTTATCATTACGATTGCGTAACCGATTTATATTCGGAACGATTTTTTTTTCAAAATTATCGCTACACGAACGCAATCTCTTAATGATTTCCATAACGCGTGCCAACAACGTCGTTAATTGAAATATAGTATTTTTGAAAAAAAATAATCACCGTAGTAAGGTATTTGTTCAAAGGATTTCGTCCGTAGCTACATCGTTTTTCCGAAATAACTTTGGTCAGACGTTACAGGTAGAATAAATACGTTATTTCATTTTAAAAAGGCGGTTGATTTAAATTTAACTATTTCGGTTACGAAAACATATGGCGAGAACTTTCGTGGGAACGGTATACACTGTTCGCGTGCCCGTGTATGTTTGCAAACGTTGTAATAATAGAGAGTACGGTCCTCCGGGATGGACAATGTTTGTTTAGGTTTTTAATTCGTACAAACGGAACGTACGAGTTTAATTGGATTTTTGGAACGCGATTGTTTTACAAATACGACTCCGACGGCGATTCTACGCAAATCGATAACAAAATATGTAGCGATTGTCGCCAGTCGTTGTGCGTTCCGTTTTTGTCGCGTCCGCCAGACGGGTAAAATACTTTTCGGTCGAAAATCGACGTTCGAGCGAATCTCGAAACCGATCGCTATACTTTCGACTCGGCCGCGATACGGCCGTTGTAAGCAGAAAACACTAACGTAACGAATACGATATACGTAGAATTTACGAACGACCTACATCGTTATAACGTTCGTTCGATATCATCAAATAAAAAAATATTTAGAAACTCGCGTCGTTCCCGGGGGTGGCGTAACGATCGTCGGGCTTAATGAATATTCGAATTGGGCAAGTAGCCGCTCCGAAAAAGTTCGTTACACAACGATTAATCAAAACCGTACGGGAACACGTACGAATATTAACGCACACGCGCGATAGACCTTTTCTGTTTATATATATATATATATATATTTTCTCTTGCCGATTATTTCGTTTTTAATTTGGCGAATTTTATTATTGGACGTCCGAACGAAAAAAATTAATAAATCGTCGTTTGTTGAATACAACGGTGGATCCGTTCGTATTGAAATTAACCGGATTGCGGAATCTCCTTAACCATTAATAACGACCCGCCTCGGTGAGTGCACGGACCGTTTCACGGTCGTAAATTCGACTCCGATCCGAATTTAAAAAAATAATCGCTAAAAAAGGATTAACCGTAGTGACGTTGACGTAATTAATTTTATTCCCTTAAATTACCAGCAAAGGATAATTTATCGCGCCACACTACGAACGGTTACTTTTAACTAGCTAATTATTTCTATCGACCACGCGCCGTTATAATTAATTATTAATTATCGTTTACCGCGCTATTGACGATCAGCCAACCACCGCTCGGTACGTATTTTACGTCGATTTACTGAACAGTCGCTGTTTCCGTGTATTTGTTTGATATACGCGTGCGTGGGCCCGATTCCTCTCCTTTAAATAACGCGTTCCCAAGTTTTGCGACTATTCAGATTACGTGTATATGTTTGTCGACAAAAAAACCAGGAAAACTCGACAATCTGCTTATTGAATTTCGCGGACAGGAAATGTCCGGAATTAACAAGTGGTTTGTTCGTTATTGTTCCCAGCCATATGTTGACCAACCGGAAACGAAAACAGATTTTGTAATAAAAAAAAAAAAAAACGAAATAAAACCCGATCGTACCGTACTTCCGGCAAAGTTGGCCGATGTAGACGAAGTTCACTCTTGTCGGTATCGAAATTAAATTTTAATTTAACCTAACGGACGTTCGACGACATGTACGCGTTTCCTCCCTAGTAAAATGTACGAATCGCGTATTTCTTACGTTTGTCCGTACCGTCGAGTTACGTCGGGTCCTAAAACGATTTACGGATGTCCCGGCCATGTATCTACGGAACGATGAAAAGCATTTTGCGCGGGATATAACGCGTTATTTACTACTATCCGTTTTTCGTTCCGTCGTATTTTTATATCGGTGACGCGACACCAAACGGACGTTAGTTGAATATACGGAGTTCCGCGATCGGTATTCCGCTCAAAGTTCGGACAACTATTGGACTACTCCGACGAATCGGCGCGTCCTTTACGGCATTTAAGCTCCGACCGATTCATATTTCACGAACATCCGGCCGAACGTTTTTCGTGCCGTTCGTTAATTGTTATTAATTACGGCACAGTCTGGACGCGCGCGCGTGTTTTTAATGTATCCCGATAATTACTTCGCGGCCGTACCCGACGGTCGCGTAGTAAAAGCGAAGTGCCGTTTGAAAAATTGTCGGGTTCGTTTAAATTTTCCCTCCGTTCGGCCAGCTGGAGAGACGACGGTCGCGTACCGTACGGAAAACGAATAGTAAGCGCCTTATTTCCGGAATCGGAATGTGACGGATGTCGCCGCAGAGCTTACCGTCGTCGTAATCGTCGACTTGTACGCGTAATTCGAATGTTCGTATAATCCACCGTTTAATAATCTGGCCATATAACGTCGGGTATTATCTATCCACGTATTAGGGATAGCGCTCGATAAAAAAAGAATACGCCGTTTTCGTCTTACCTTACCGTTGGGTTTCTTTTGTCGTCGAATCTGTTTCGACAAAGCTTTATAATTCAATGTCAAGTTTAATCGATCGTCCGGTGAGACTTAAAGTTTTGTAGTCCGTACGGCGAATTAATAAATAATAATTTACCGTCTCTCGCGATCCTTTTAAAATATTAGTTTCGCGGACAAAATGAAACGGTTACCGTTAATATTAAAAAAAAGTAAGTAATTACTATCGGGATGGTTTGAAGTGGTTCTTTTTTTTTTTTGTTCGAGTCAGAATATTGTTAACGATGTTTTTCAACGGCTTCAAGTAACGTTGTTTTGTTCCTCTTGATCCGTTGGAACTAAAATAAGAAATTAACGGCACCCACCGTTCGCGAATTTTAAAAATTTAATTTCGCTTATGAATGCTTCATTAGTAAGCAAACGTGTTCGGAGTAGTTCGTAAAAAGTTTGTTTGAATATCCAACGCTCGGAATAGTTTCAAGGTTTCATTTGTCACTAAATCCGTTTGATGCTTCTCAACAACTACTTCGACGTGTATGTTTAAAGTTTTGCGCGTGCCTTCGTCAAACCGTAAATTTGACGAATTTCATTTTAACGAAAAAACTATAGGCCTTAACAATGCAAGAAAATATGTACCAGCAACGGCGACGAAATGAAATTTCGTGTTTTTTTGGTTCTCGTACGCTTTTGAATATTTTACAAATTCTAAGTTAATATGAGGGAGCGTTACGAAATGTAAACTAATATTTCCTATACACTTCGACAGTGAAAACGTTGAATACTTTTTATCCCTCGAGAACTTCGGTTTTTCTCGTAATCAAAACATATGAAACGTTAAAACGTTAACTATCCACTTCGTTCGATGAAAGCTCCGTGTGTTGGTTTCGCAATTTTTCCTTCGAATTTTCTCCACAAAATAGAAAAATAATATTTAAACGTTACTATTAATAATCGTCCGTTGGACGATTAATCGATAATTGATAACGAATAAAAAAGTGACGACGTTATGTTTTGACGAATTCCGAAAGGTAAAGAATCGTTGAACGTCGCGTTTGTGAACGCTCCATTTTGTTAATAATTTTCCAGAATTTCGAAAATCGTTCGATAAATCAAACCGCTGTTCGCCGGAAGCGAAGAACTAAATATTTTACCGATTAATATTTAAGAAAAAAAACTTCGAACGACGTAGAATTACGTGTTTTTCTCGACGAAACGATAACGTTTCGACGTAATATGTATGAATCAATGTTACGAGGAAATAGAAAAAAAATTTAGTTTTACGGTTGAATGACACACTAATACACACACACACACACAACCGCGGGCGCGCGCGCGCTTATTGATTTTAACAGCACACGGCGACGAAGGGGCCGAAAACTACGTGCGTCGAATGAGTTTTCCACGGCGCGGCCGACGGATTGAACCGGACCGAACAAATCGAAACGATTTAAAAAAAAAAAAACACCTCTTATTTCATCTTCTCCTTCACACACACACATATATAATTATACTTATGAATAACGGGTCAGTTTGGTTATTCACGCGGTTTTGAATGTGTTCCGCGATCCGTATGACGCTTCCTTCACACGGTTATGTCCCAAAACCGTCTCTGAACGCGTATTTAAAATTTTGTACGTGTAAACGTTCTCCACATATGTCGATGTTGTTACATACGGCCGCTTTTGATTCGCCGACCTATTTGTTATACGTTAAAACGAGACCGCGTTTTTTTGTTATCTACGGCCGAAATATTTGCTCTCGAACGACGTGATATGACGGCTACAACGGCGAATTTCCCGCTACGCGCGGTTCGAGCAAAACGTTCCGCGATTTATACGTTTATCGGGAAACGTTGGAACTTAATTATCTCCTTCGGAGTATTTTCCGCTCTTCTTTTGCTTAACCAACGTGCATTTCTGCCAGCGGTATTTTCATTTCTGGAAAAAACGCGTTTTGTTAGATCCTGTTGAGTTCCTCCGGCGATTTTTGTTCTACCTTCTCCATAATGTTAAATGTTCGTCCCTTCAACAGTGAACGCGCCCCTCCCCTTCCTGGACAGAAATTCGAGGAATGGAAAATAATCAGCAAGAGTGAAATCTGGAAAATGCGGGACTGTCGTTTTATTTTTTGGAGCAACACTCTTAAATAACAAAGGCTGAATGTGTAGGACCGTCGGCGTGGTGCTACACCCTTTGACGACCACTGTTCCAATATTCGGCGTGTTTACTTCGAACAAACTACGCAATCGTATCGAAATTTCACGATATATATCGCGTGACTTTGTGATCGAAATTCGCCGGAAACAACTCTTTGGAATCGAAGAAAAGACACAACACGAATCCACGTTAGCTGACGTGACCAGTTGGAAGGTCTTTCTTCAACCTTAAAAATCGTTCGCGCGATGCCTCGAAACTCCACGCCCGTAAGCAGTTCGTAACGTTCCAAAAAGTTTCTATATAAACGGTTTGCCGAACTTCGCAGAAAACTTCACGTTATTGTTTGTCGATGGAACTCGAACTTGCAAAATTCGAAAAATCGAAAAGCTTATAAAAAAACTGCAACTGACATCGAGTTAACGTTATTAGCGTTCCGTGAGAAAGAACTTATTTACTTCTGTTTACTTCTAAAGAAGTGCCTCGAACAGCTATGATTAGTGTTAGCAGCGTAATTTTAACGGCGCTGGAATCTTTCGAACAGATTCCGCGAAAAGGATGAGTTTAAAAAGTCAACAAAACTTACGGCTTCCGCGCGAATTTTCCACACCGACGAACGACGTTTAAATATAAGAATAAAAAATATCTTAAAACGCGCGTGTCTGGATTACATTGGACGGCCGGATTAATATAATAACGTAGCGTCTGTAAACCGTAATATTTTCCGCGCACTCATTAACGGATACGTTTATCGATTTGAACGAAAAACTCGTTCGACGGAAGAAAAGGCTTAAAAATCTTCGCGCCGTGAAATAACAAATTAACGAAAAGCGGCCGTCCAACGGTTTCGCTTCGTTCCACCAATCAATGACGAACGGAACAATTTTATTGAATATCGATCGACGTACAACACGACCATTTGCAAATGTATCCGATGGCATCGGTTGTACACCTTCAAACACCGCGAACGAGCAAACAATAGCGAAGTTAGCGCCTCGTCAGTGAAGTACTTAGACTTTAATTTTGGGGAGGGAGGTTAATTTTTAAATAAATAAATCGGATGATCCTAACGAAACGAGACGTATTATAAACTTTAATAGATTATTCATTTTTCACTTACACGTTATATTATAATTGAAGTTTAAAAATATTTTAGTTTTTCGTTATTATTATGAATAAAAATATTTTTAAAATAATTTTTTGGGGGGGGGGGTTTTATCCGCCCGTTGGTACGTCATTGCGCTTGGTCGTTAGAAAATTCCATTTTACTAGATTCGATAATCGAGATGTCCACCAATACGAGCGTTTCGGTTACACGAAAATTACGCGCACGAAATTGAGGAACACGGGGTGAATTTCGGGCGTTGTTCTTTTTGCTTTCGTTTTAGATCAAAATCCGATTAATCGCCGGGACGAGTTTCTACGCCGTACGAACGAAGTAAATTGTATTCGACGTTCTCCGCAACGACCGAAACGCGTCCCACGATATTCATAATAACTCCGGAAAGGACACCGACGGACTTATCGACAGCCAGGTCGGACGGACTGTTCTGTTTGATATGTACGCGTATCGGTACGTTTCGGACGGGCTAAAAGCGATTAACGCGCAGAACGGTCGTTCTCAATGGCGGGACAATCGCGTCGATTGTAAAACCAGAAACGGCGAAATCAATAATGACGGCGTACCGCGCGTTTATTACGCGCGGCGAGACGCGGAAATCCAATAACAACCGACACCGGCGATTTCGGCACAAACCGTCGCCGGCACACGAACCGAAATCCCTAATCGCGGGCCGTTAGTTTTTGTATTCGTTATTTTTCCGAACCGTTTGATTACCGCGCGGCGTTAACACCGAGGCGTTTATTTTTCGCCCGTGAAACGTGTCCGCGCATACATTAACGAGCCGCTCCGAACGAAATTTTACTCGCAGCGCGCATATGCCTACTTACGTACCGCGCGTACGGCGTCCTACGATAAACATAAACGAACGCCATATTTTCCCGGCGACGTTTCGAAGACACGCGCGTAAATCATTCGCCAGGCGTAGCGCTTCGACGCGTCCGGGTACCTTTACTATCTAATTCACGTGCGCGATATACAGTGCGGTGTGAGTGGGTGCGATGGTGGAAGATGAGGGGGAGGGTGAATAACAAAATCTGTCCGGTACGAAAACCCGAATAATTGCCGGCGGAGAAGGGAACGTCCTGCACGCGTTATATTAACGTCGACACGGCGTAATAAATAATATTCGGGCGTCGAAATCGCGGCCGCGAAAAATCGACCGTCTCCCGTCGACGCGGATTATCGTTATTGTTTTGGGCGAGGGGCTGGATAAATATCTTACGCGATCACGTATTATAGAGCGCGCTAATCACGTCGTCGGACTAATATCCGTTAGCGAATGAAACGAAAATTGTTTTTCTCCAGCTTCACGCTCCCCCCAACCGCCTCCCTTACCACAAACTTCAGTCCAAGCAACGCCCGCGGCCCGATAATCGTCGTCGAATATATTCCAAAGTGACCGCGTGACCGGACCAACGCGTTTGCAATCCGTACGCCGATATCCGATCGGAATACCCACACCGGTCACGAGACGATCAAGTTTCATCGTTCCTTCGTCGTTATTCTCCGTAATTTTAGAATTTTTGATAGTATACGCCGATCGAATTTTCCTTTCGACGCTTAACCTTAAAAAAATGTAAACCAACCGAGTTGAAACCGGATAACTTAACGAAAATACGGTAATCCATTCGCGCTGTCTGTAATAAGGTTACTGTAATCGAAATAACGAACACGTGGGAAACCAAAACACGTTATTTTATTCGAAACGGTAGCGTCGTTTCGTCATGATTAAAGTTTACGTATTACGGCGAGCGCCTTTCGCGAGTTAGGTTTCACATTTTACGGATTTTTCGGAGAACTTATTGAGAACATCTACACGAAAAATTAAAGTAATCGCGTAATCGCCTCGAAATCGTTATTTTTAAATGGCGAACCCTTTTTTTAAGTCGGTCGCCAACGTTCGTTTAATATAAACCGAATTTCGACCATACAGCGGAGTTTCGGTATTAATTACGAGCTTTCGGATGATTACGCGCACACGATCGAGTACCTCTTTCGTTGTCGCGTAAAATGTATAACACGTAAAACGCTATTTTTGGGCGTTTAATTATGTTGTCCGTGATACGAAAATTAATTAGAACACAAAATGCGTACGGATATACCGTGAAATATCAAAATTAATCTAGGTGTTCGAAAAGTCGCGACGCGTTTGCTATTGTTGATCGAAACGGAACATTTTTAATAATTATTCCACGTTTAATTAAAAACGATATTTTTTTCCGCGAAAAATTCCGATACATAAACGAGATTTTTTAAAAATACGAGCGCGTCAAGTACACGCGGCCAACGCAAACGTATTTCACGTTTGATTGTACCGTTCGTATTATAAAAACTTATAAGTTGTTTATAAACGAAGTTTACCGCGGTTTTTCGCGTATAGCGTTCCACAAAACGACAGTCCGTATAAACGTATAAATAAACCAATAACGAAAGATCGATTATACAAAAACGAAAAATTAAATATATAAATAATAGGTCGCCCGAATATATACGTGTTTATTATATGTGTACAGTATTTGTGCGAATAAGAGGGTTCCAACGAGACTGAAAGTTTCATAAAAGTGTAGTGAAACCAGCAATGCTGTATGGTTCAGAGTGTTGGGCGGTGAACAAAAAAATAGGGCAGAGAAGTAGGTGTAACGAGAATGTTCAGATGGTTGAGTGGGGTGACATGTGAAGATAGGATAAGAAATGAATATATAAGAGGAAGCGTTGGAGTAGCGTCGATTATGGATAAAATGAGAGAGAATAGACATAGATGGTCGTGTTATGAGGAGAGAAGATTCGAAAGTAGTAAGAACAGTTACGGAATTGAGCGTGGAAGGAAGAAAAGGAAAGGGAAGACGACCATAGAATAAGCGGTTGAACGGGATTGAGTGTGATATGAGAACTGCGGGTGTGTGCGTGAATGACGTGGGATATCGAGTCAAGTGGAGGTTGAGGACTAAGGTGGCCGACCCCAAATAGCTGGGAGAATAAGGCGAGGCAGACGAAGAAGAAGATATATGTACAGTACAAATCGGTTATAACGAACTTCAGGGGCCCGTCGAGTTCTATACGTTATAAGAGGTATTCACTTTAACCAATATATATATATCGCTTATAGTGAACTGTTCGTTATATCCGAATATCGCAACTAATGTACCCATTGAACATTTCTTTATACCGAGCGTGGAATTAACCAGATTTAGACGGAATACTAACAACAAACTTATAAAACTTATTTATTTACACATTATTTTTACGGCGTTTGTTTAAACGTTCAAATATGTTGTCTCTACTTTTTTAAATTCCCGATATTGTGTAACGATATGTTCCCAAGTCACTGGCAATACTGCTCGCACCATACTCAACTCTTGAAATTATCACGAACTTTAGCTCTGCGGAAAGAGTCCGACGAAGCGTAGAGATAATATAAATGAACAAAATGTTCGAATAAAGCCGAGAAAATGAACGGAAATTTTTGCGAGGACACGTTCAACGCGGCAGTTGTTCTGGTACAGTAGAGTGTTTGCAAGTGGTTCTCCTACAATCAGTCAAAATACCGAGAAAGTTTCTTTCCTATAGCATTACCCTTACCGTTTCATTGTAAACCGGTGTTGGCTCGTGTTTCGTCGTTTGTGTGACGGGTTTTCCAGGTAATACGAGTATTTTAGGATTATGGGACAATACCGCTAGAGAGCACAACTAATCCGTGACACGTCTGTTTAAAGAGTGAGTGTAATATAGTAATATAGTACAATGGTCATGGTTACAAAAACATATTACCCGAGATAACTTATCAAATATCACGTTATCATACAGTTTATTCGTCGTTTTCGGCAAAGTTCACGTTCCAGGTATTTCAACCGTACTAGGAATCTTCCACGTCGTGTTTACTATAACCGATAGCGAAGGCCTCTAGAGACCTTGAAATATGTTCGTAATAACCGATTTGTACGTTATAAACGATTGTACGTTATAAGCGCAGTATACGTACGCAATTTTTTCTATGACATTTCACAGATCCGTGGACTTGGTACGTAATAACCGGTGACGTTATAAATGATTTGTACGGTATATATATATATATTCGTATTTTCGACGTTTAATATCAACGTACGCTTAACGTTTAAATATCGGGGTATATGTTAATATTTATTTTTCAAAACGCGCCGTTCTCTATTTATAAAGCGCGCGACGCCGAATACGTATCGCTAGACTATTTTCAGTATCGATTCCCGTATAAACGTTATACGGACGAGATTGAACCGCCGTGGTACTAATAATACGTTTGTACGGTCGACGTTACGAGCGTTTTCGTTGTTGTTCCACAATATTAGGCGCGTCGCGCGACAAATTCAAAAAATAATGTTTACCGATTCGCTCGCGATGTCCAACGGTTCGTTCACCTTTGTAACGGATTTATGGTTGGAAAACAATTTCGGTAGTACGATTTCGTTAGCGACGTGAAATCCGGGATAGTCGTCAGTGGACCGCTGATTTACGAGGGTTTTTTTTGTTATCCGGAAAATCAATACGCGCGAAATTCGACGTTGTCCGTAGTGTTTACTCGTATACGCGTTTACTAATACATAGATATTTGCGCGTGAATAGAAAATAAATCGTCGTCGGACGAAGCGTCGAAAGAGTAAAATAATAAAAACTTACAACTTATAGGCGCGCGTCGTAATTACCGTGTTCGTGAGTATAAATATAGCGACGGCGATATCATTCGGGTAAACATAAGTTTGTATATACACAGTAACGTAACGGACGTCTTTAATTGTTCGTAATAAACGATAGCCCGAGACGTTTTAGGTTCGACTCATAAATCGACGAGCCCTTCCTCCCCACAAAATTATTTCTTCCATAAAAAACCTATATCTGGAATAGAATAAACGACAGTTTTGTACGTAAGTTGTATATATATATACAAATAGAGGCCGTATTATATCAAATACTAATATAAGTTTATCGTTCAGACACGAAAACGAAAATAGACCGAAAAACGTATGGAATACCGCGCCCCCTTATACGTTGTACGTTGTATTCGGCGGCATACAAACGAATTGGTCGTCGCTGAGGAGTCAGGAGCGGGAGGATATTTTTTTCGGCTGTTTTCGACGTGTCGCGCGAATTCGCTACGTAAATGGTTACTAAAAAATCACTATAGCTTAGTAACCAATTCGTTACAAACGACTATCGAACGAAACCGAATATTAAAAAATTCGCCATCTGGGGTGGATCGTCTGTTATAATCTCCCTCCACCTGTCTCACGTGTCGCGTCGTTCCGAAATGCACACCGTTCGTAAGTATAATATATATGGTGAAATACGCTTTCAAGATATTTTATCTTCGGCGAATTATTTTTATTATTTTTTTTACGTAAATAATAACGTTTACGCGTATCGCTGGTTTTTCGTACTTCACTACGCATTATATCCTCGACGGATTAGTCGGAATTGAAGTTTCACATAAAACGTCTCGTTTGACGGTACGTCTTAGGCAAACAAATACGGACGGTTGGTTTCTGTCTACAGAGTAGCGCAACTGTCGAGAAAACTGAAATTCGTTGTACATACATAAAGCGTCTATACGCAAAATGCTCATTACGAAATTGGAAAACGCTATGCGAGTACGCGACGTAAAAAATGAAAAATACAAAAATCGTTACGAAAAGACGAACTGTTATTACGGGCTTGTGTGTGTGTGTGTAAAACAGTCGGACCATGTTTGGCGTATTGATTTCGGCTTTACGAATTGACGAAATAAAATTTTAGAACGGATTGTCTGCAAACACTCGGAACGAGTGGGGAAAACAAAAGATTTTTTTTCCGACACGGGTGGTTCGAAAATATTAAAAGTAATATCGGTCGCGCGAAACAGAAAACAAGCGCGGTTTCGGCGAAATATACGCGCCGATGGACTGTACGTAGTAGACGACCGATTTACGTACGCAAATAAAATCGTCACGGGTCGTATTTTCCATTCGCCGCCATAGCCGACGACCCGAACGATAAAATACGCACGCGTAATATTTCGTTCTCTGGGGAGGGGGGGAGGGTTTTTTTTTTTACTAATCGAATTCTAAAAGTGGACGTTGCGTGTAATTTCCGGGCGGGCGGTCGCCAATCGTAATTATAAAATAATACGAAAAAGTGATTTCGCGTTCCATCGGAACGAAAATAACGATATACGCGATAAAAATATTTCTAAATGGAATATATATTATGGTACAAACATATTCGTATCGAACTCGATTTAAAAATACATAAATATTTCGGTGTTTATTTCGAGGTTTTTTTTTTAGAAGCGCGCAAAACTTAAAACTAACTCACTACGCACATTTACGCAACTATATACCCCGGGGACTAACCATGTTCATTAGTTTATAACGTACGGCGTACGAATAAAATAAACAAACGATCAATATTTATCGTTACGACCGTCGGCTTTTCGTCTTTCTTAAACAAAACTATTCGAAGCGACGAACTTACGCGTTAAACTACACGTTACACGTAAAAAGAAAATACGAATTTACTTCGTCCATTTTCGACCATTTCTGTTAAGAGATCGACGATTATGGTCAGAGTCCGATTTTTTTTTTTTTTTAATCGATTCCCGCCGAAAACTGTTGTTAACCCGTCGAACTCAATTATGATTACGTGAGTAAAGGGAAACGACGAAAGGCGATAATGTTAACGATAAACAAATAGGTTTGTATATGGGTTCAATGTATAAACACACGCATCCGACACAATAAGTAGAAACGTTATAAACGGATTTCTCACCGGCGATAATTATTGCGTCGATAGCGATTTAGAGCTGTTGTTTTACGTTACGTTATCGACCTAATGATAATTGTGAACGTGCGCAGTGACCGACGATCCACTTCGATCGAACCGTCGTAGATCACCCATATAGTAATCCCCCGGCTATGACCGACACGCCTAAACGGTTTTACGTATTTCGAGCGGCTATCGCGAAATGCCAACGGTCGCGGAAAAACAATTCCATCCCTCGGGACGCCTGCACGCCGAACAGATAAGGACCGAAGCTTCCTTCGAAAACCTTTTTTATAGCGCGCGTCGGTGAACGTCGGTCCGACTTGTCCGGACATGTACTGGCTGAAGTAACCGACGGCGTTTATTTAACGTACCGCCGTACAGTACGTTTCGTTTAGAGTTCGGCGGATCGAAATACGGCTAATGTGGCCAACCGACTGTCACTAAAAAAAAAAAAAAAACGCGCGTAAAAACAGACCGTGCCTAGCCATTAGAGAAGGTAAACCGACTTAGGGAA
Source organism: Geopemphigus sp. TES_GeoC_2020 (assembly GCA_025469175.1). Classification (NCBI taxonomy): domain Eukaryota; kingdom Metazoa; phylum Arthropoda; class Insecta; order Hemiptera; family Aphididae; genus Geopemphigus; species Geopemphigus sp. TES_GeoC_2020. The sequence goes on from JAIPRN010001698.1 coordinate 26,833, forward strand.
CGGCTGAGCTCATAAATATTTGAAAATTCGTATTATCGTCCGCCATTTTGAGGACGGTCGTTTGTGTCGACTACCCGTGAACCGTCGTCATCTCTTTAGGTCGTTTTCGTAACCGTCGTTCCTTAACAACGCGATATTGTACGCGCGATCGGCCGTTTATCGCCGTTGGTAAATTGCACGATCGACGACGGTGGTTGAACGGCGACTCCCCATTAATAAACGTTTAACTAACGATATTTCGTCACGATCGTCATTTACGTATATGATACCGTAGGACGAAAACCGAGCGCGCGTCGTCCCGGCAATATCGCTACCGTGATCGACCACTCGGTGGAAAAAACGACCCGTCGCCGAGCGAGTAAGAGACATTTGTACAGACCGTTACCAACGTCGGTAAAGTCGGTTTTATGACCGTTAACCGGTACGCTGACCAAACGAAAGCCGGGAACCGAGATGAGGTGCGTTCGGACGTTCGGAGGGTGTTGGGGGTGGAGAATGCAATAAACGAAACGAACGAGAGTGACGGCTCGTCAACACGAACTCGTTGATATACGTTCGAAACGAACCGTTCGTTTTGGCGGTACGTACGTACGTACACGCGCGTATGGTACAAGTGCGCGTGTCGGAACTGGAAAAACGCGCGAACGCGTAGAGATTATTCAGTCCCCCGCGCCCGCATATTGTATTACAATAGTTCGCCGAGTTGACCGATCCTTAAAGTTCTCCCCCCCCCTCCGCCCAGGAGCCACGCCGAGCGCGTTTTTCGCGTGCCGTGACGTCAGGCGGCGCTGCGCTGCCGGTCGGAGCTTTTCGGTCTATACGCTCGACGCGCGCAACGCGGTCGCTCTCCGCGCCCCGCCGCCGTTCGTCACCGACACCGGCGCCTCCGCTACCGCGCCACGGCCGCCGCCGCCGTCGACGTCGTCGTAGTCGTCGTCGTCGTCGCCGTCGTCGTACCCTTTTGTGCGTGCGTGTCGCGGCGCTGTTGTGCCCGTGTGTCAGTGTGTATATGTGCGCGCGTGTTTAGTACCGTGGAACGCGCGCGCGTGCGAAAATCGAAAAACAAAACCCGACTACCGGCGCGAATCGCCGTGTGCGTTTTTCGCCGTTTCCCGAGTCCGTCGGAGCACCACAGTGTTGTCCGGGCGCCCGAAATACACGCACCTTCGTCGTACGTGACAGTACCGTACGCGTATACGTCGTCGTCGTCGTCGAGTGTGCGCGGACCGCGCGCGCGAGCGCGCTCGCCAGTTTAAACGTTCCGTTTCAATTTTTACGCCGTTTTCGCATTTCCCCCCTACCCCGGTGCTTCTGCCCCATACCCGTTCCCCACCACCACCACCACCACCACCACTACCAAATATACCGGCCCGTGTACCCGCGCGGTCGTGTTTCGTACCGGTGTAGCATCGTGTGCGCCGCGAAATCGTCGGCACCGAAATTGATAAAAAATAAAAACCGACCGACGACGAGGTAGGTAAGTAAATAGACGATCGAACGAACGCTATTTGTTATTCCTACATAGTTTACGCCTGCTGCGATGACGGTGACGGACCACATTTTTCTCGTTTCCACATTTTTTTTTTTGTGTTTTCGTTTTCGAACGCGCGACCGGTAGAGGGCCAATGTTCGTGCGGGGGCTACGCTTCAAGTCGCGTTCTCACTCGTCTCCCGTTTCCCGTCCCGAATTTTCGCCGGCCCGTCGCTCTCTGGGTCGTCCACAAAACCGGAACGATAAAACGGTAAAACGGCCATTACGGATTTTATTATCGCTCTCGCTCGCCGTATCTCACGTCGCGTCCGATATCGCGACGCACGCCGTTGATGGGCGCGTTAAAATATGTTAAAAAATGCGTGTACCGCGCGTGTAATCGGTTCGCCGCCGGCCCGGTAGAGTTTCGTCGAACTATTCAATCGGACCGCTTGACCGTTCCCGCGGCAGTTACGCGCGGCTAATTTCCCGTCGGCCGGCTAAAATCGCGCGCCGACCGTCACGCTCGCGTATCGCGATCACTTTTGGCCGGCGACCAGAACGTATCGCCCGTCCCGCGGATCTAAACTACAAGGCCGCTGTCGTACGTTCGTACGCGAATCGCGCGTGTCGGTAGCACTCGACCGCCGTCAACACTCGGCTGCGATATGTACGCGGACGGCGGCTCGAAACGGACCCTCTCCTATTGTCGTTATTATTATCGGCCGTGTTCGTAACGTTCGCGAGCGGACGAAAAAATACCGAACGGGATCTGTTTTACGTCCCGTTCGTAGTACAATCGCGGGCGTTTACTAACACCAGCAAGGGTCCCGTTCCCGATACACGAGTAATCATATTCGGTAAACTCGTCGATTGTACTTTACGTATACGTATATATATATATTTATATTAGCGGCGAGAAGAGGACCTTCAAAAAAAAACGATAGCTTCGGGTTTTTTCCTCCTTTTTCTAAACACCGCCCGGGTTATTGCGCCGTAATAAAGAAGTCGTTTATATATATATATACAGATGTACGTATATTATCGAAATAGAAAAAAAGGTGTACCGTTTCGAAATTGTTTCCACCATTTTCATAACGAAAAAATTTCGATACTAACCTATTTTCGCGTCGCTCGTTTATATATATATAAACGTATACTCTATAACGTTGGCTCACAACTACGAAATGTCGACGTTTAAAACAGAAGGAATCGGCTTCTTCTCCGGATATATTTTTATTTTTACATCTTTATACTCTTTTGCTTTTTATATTCTTATATCGAATATACTCGTGCATAAATAAGACGTATATTTCTATAAGGAACTCGCGGAACGAAGCCGGCAACAATAATTTCCGACAATTATTGTAACTCGAAACGTGTATCCAAATCGTCGTGGGGCGCTCTCGTGGATTTCTCCCTCAGTACGCGCTTCCCTTATAATTACGGACAAATTGCTCCACGTTTTTAATTACCGCGCTTTGCTCGGACGCACGGCCGTAACGTTTAATTTTGCGTACGATTCGCCGCGAATATCTTTCGGAGCAATCACGTTCGCGGACGAGACCATAATATTGAAACGAAAATTGCGGAAAAAAAGACACAGTTGTTTCGCCGACGTATATTTACACACATATAGCCGCGGTACGGGCCGGGTCCCCGGAAATCGTACCGCGCTAGCGTTAAACGTTCGTCGCGAAAAAAACGAAAAAACAAACGGTTCCACGCGAGCTCTTGTACGGCCGCGCCGGTATATACGGATGGTGAAAGCGTAGAGTTTATGTTCGAAAAGCAAATACACGCGCGTGTTTCGTATAATAATATTATATAATTATGCGCACGTTTTAGTAGTGTTGTGGCAATTGAAACGCGGCGGCGGCCGTGCTCGGTACGCTATCGAGATAATTGTTACGCGGAACACGCGGTATGCACGAGCTCGTCACACTGGTGCGCGAACCGCGAGCCCGTGAAACGAACACGCCGTACGCCGACCGTTTTCGCGTAGTAGAATTTCGAGTGCGAATTAATTTCCTCCCGCCGCTGCCACAGCGATTCTCGTTGGCTATAAAACGCGTACACGACGGTCCGCGAGAGAGTGTATTAGAGACGCGTACATTTAGCAGCGTTACGTACATAGTTACGAGACGAAATAATCGTCCGACTAAACCCATTCGCGGCAAACGTCCCGGCGAAACGGATGAGTACGCTTTACCGTTTCAAACCGTTACGCGGCGCAAAAACCGACGCGCTGAAAACACCCGCAGTCGAATATCGGCGATTTCGGTTCGTTTTCCCTGCCCAAGTACGTCGACGCGACCGTTTGTCGCGGACGTTCCGTTGATCAAACCACGGCACGGATTCGACATTTGGAACAGCTCATCTATGATGTGGAGGTGACGTGTTCGGCGCGCGACACGTGTACATTTGTACGCTTACGCGTTATGACCCGGAAACACGGGTCTATCTGTAATTGAAAATGTTAACGACCCGTTCAAAAATCGTTTTCGCACGTCGTCTCCGTACGTCGTGCAACGTACACTCGCGGAAATAGGTTATTTATAGACCCGTACACGCGCCGGTTTCTATGGGATTACGGTTCGATATTTCAACGTTCGCTCGAACGCCTTGTACGCGGGACATTATAATATTACGCGATACTACGTCAATATTACGAGCGCGTGTCCGGGACGGGCGACGGAAAAGTCAATAGGTCGACGACGGGAATCGTTATACGTGTACGCGAGTTTAATTCGCTTCTATTACTCTACGTCACTAAGATATATATATATACGTGTACGATAAATCGGATGTGAGTGTATATAGTATATATATATATAACCTAACCGGTGGTGCAGAAATACTAACGTGAGTTAAGCCCGCCGTTCTTTGTGGCGACGTATACCTTTCGTCGTCGACGGCGTTGCCAAAAAAAATAAAAATAAAAAAAAAACAACCGTCGTCGCTATAATAACAATTAATACACACCCGAGACGAAAAATAACTTTGTTAACGTTACACGTGCACACAACGGCTACGGAACACGTATATAGTACGATGACGTGGGCCGCTCGTACACACGCCCGCGTTTAATTAAAACGTACATCTTTACCCGATTTTCGCTCGTCGATTTCTCGACAATTTTACTCCGTTATTACTATCGTTATTATTATCGTTATTGTTATTATTATTATTATTATTATTATTATTATTATTATTATTATTATTATCATCATTTTTATCGTTATTATTATTATTGCGGTCCCGAATACTACGAACGATATAATAATACGTTTAAAACGACCGGGTAACTACCGTTGTCCGAAATTCTCGTCGAACGTACACGCCTTACGTAAATGATATTTCGTACTAACGGTCTACGAAAGAAAATAACTAGCGTTAAATTCGACGAAAATATCTCAACGTGACGTACACTGTCCGAAGCTAACAACCTTTTTCGTTCGCTAATGAAATATTCAACAAGATCGTAATAATAAAATACCATAGCGCTTATTAAAACTCCATTATTTCCGCGACGCGAACATATCGAGGAGTCACGTAACGAAAACGCCTTTTCTTTAAAAAACTGTAGACGACCCTCGTCTATCCAACAACGAGCGTGGCGTAATTTTGGCGCCTATAATCACGCCGAACACCGCCGACACCGTGGCCGTGGCGAAATTCTTTCGCGCGCCATATTTGTCGATTATTTTTCCTTCTCGGTAACGCCACCCATCATCGCGTTGACCATCGGCACGAACCGTCCGATTGACTCGCGTACGGTCGGTTCGCCCCCAGAAATAAATAGAATAACGCGCACGCGCGTGTATACTCTAGTACACGCGAATTCGTCGTTCAAATCGAAATGCCGAACGTTACGCGGGCGGCCTATACCAAATTTCGCGGTCAAATTACTGGCCAGCGGGCAGTGGTGCCGCGGGGATGGCGCTCGACACCGACATCGGAGAAACGTAATAACGTTCGCGGCCCCCGCCGCGTTGTCGATCCGTAAAACTTTCTAGGCGTTTGTTATTGTTTTTTCCCGCGTTTTTTTTCTAATCGACTTTCCGTTCGCGCCATAATCGCTTCGACGTCGTTCGAACAGTTTTGTTGGTACACATTCGTACGCACCGCGCTCGTTCGTTGTCTATATACAAATGGCGTTTACGTTAATGTTACGGCTAAGCGATTGACGAACGCGCGGCGGACATTACGGGAACGTTCAACCGTCGCGCGCCGTCCGTAGCAAGGCTAGCTCACGTGGCGAACGGTTCGGACGAGATTATTATACCCGAGCGCGAAACGACGAAAGTTTATTAGCCCTCCTCCAACGGCGCGTTCATGTTCTCCACACTGACTCGTCGGCGTTTCGGCTACCACACGAGTAGGGGGGAAGCGATTAGTTAGTATTTTTGAATACGAACGCGACGAGCAAAAATCACGCGTACGAATTTAATTAAATAACGGGACGTTTCCGCGTAATTTGTTCGTACGATTATCGTGGCGCGAACGACGTTCGAAAACAACACGCGAAAATTGGGCCGACGGCGACGATAAAAAACTAACGCGATCTATGCGCGGATCTAACCTGCGTCCGGAAATAAAACGTTTAATCGACGAGACGATACGTATATTTATTTTTTAAATGGTCGTAGGAAACAGACACGTATATTTCATCATATCGTTCGTGGTACGTTGCCATTGTCGTCGTCGCTACAATATTAAGCGATCGTTTCGACGGTTTTCAATTTATCGTCGACGTCAAAGGCGCGTTTAATAATAATAACTAACAATCACGTTTTTCCGCGAAAGAATATTAGTCGCGGCAGTATTACCACGCAAACACGAGTACTGTAAATTGCGTATAATAATCGTTCGACGGTAATACGTTTCGTAATTGTTTACGTCATGACGCGCAAGCGCGAAAATGTAACGATCGGACAAAAAAACCGTTTGTCCCCCCCCTCGTGTTCGTTTCGGAGTTTTTCCGGCAGTAAAAAAACACCGGCCCCACCGTCCGCCAAGTAACGCCGGACATACGAATCGACGTGTCGATAATTGATACGGAATTTCGCGCCGTATTCAAAAGTATGCGGTACGCGCGATTTTTTTTTATTTACGTAATCTCGGCACGTTTCCGACGATCACGGGAATCCCAAAAGTCTGACGGCGTGACGTTCGTTTCCCGAAATGATCTCGGGAATCTGTATCTGCTGAGCGACCGTGTTTGTGTGTGTGTGTATAATTAATAAGTTTTAGAAAATATTTTGTCCGTTTAAATACCGTAAATATAACGGCGCGCGTTGTAGGACGAGTGAAAAATGAGTGGGAAACAGAGTGAATAAAACAAAAACACCGGAAAAACGCCTCGTCGAATTTCGGTCGTAATGAAAATACGAATACGCTCCGAGGCCTTATAAAAAAAAAATACATCGCGGGGGATACGAAAATAAAAAAGTTAACGGTAAAACACGCGGCGGGCTTTCTCGATCAAACATGCGCGCGCGCGCAGAGCAATCGTCCCCGTCACCGTGGGCGTATTACGTTCTCTCACCTGTACTAATAACGGGTGGGCTAACTTATAATCAAAAATTGTTTCGTAAATAGTTTTAGACGCGCCCGAGTCGCGTCGTACGGTATTAATATTATTTTCGCGGGTCCATTCCCCACGGCGTTGTTTCTGCCGAGTTAACGTTACACAGGTATCGTATTTTATACACGAGACGTAATCCGCTCTTTAACGTAATGACGCGTCTTCGATCAACGAGGAGGGTTCTTTTCGTCCCCGCTCGTTACCTACCATGTTCCTTTATATATATATATACACGATATTTTATCGCGGCCTTTTCGTGTAATACAATTCGAGTTTTACGTCCGTTTATATAAATTATGGCCGCTTCGTTTATAATGCACGTTGTTGAGCGTTTCGTTCGGTGTTAACGAGTTTTATCTGCCCCCGGGCGGCGAATTTCGCGAAATACCTAATAACGATCGGCCCCGTGTTAATTCGTTCGAATCTATTTAGTTCGCCTTTATATTTCGCTCGAATTGTACCCGCCCTGATACGATACGCGTAACGGTTATTTTTATTTCCACCGACGCGTAAATTCCCGATTATTTTCGAACTTTTGGCGCCGCCGTTGATTCGATAGTATATCGTACAACCGCGTCCCGAACGAACATCTGTATATCCACGATGTTTATTCGCCTCGAAAACGTTCGGCCGTTGTTTGAACAATTTCGCAGATGCGACTTACTTATAAAACGCTCGCGATTAGATTCTAAATCGTCGCTGTTCGTCGAACGCTGTATTGCCGTTATTATTATTTCCCGCTTTTCGTAATTAGAAATATGATAAATAGTCGTTTAGGTGCCCCTCACTTCGTGATGGTCTATTTATAAATAAAATAATTTATTTTCGGCCATTGTAACACCGAGAAAACTTAACCACGTTTATCCTCTCTTTATAAATATTTTTATTAATACAATCTATAGAATACGTAAATTACGTACAAACGTCGTATTTAAACGATCTGATATATATATATATATAAATAGATAGATTTGGTCGCGGCGAGATTGTTCTCCGTTTTTAACGTGCCACGTAATTAGTCGAGATTTATGCGCGCAAGCGCTTTTGACAAATGAAACGATTAAATGGGAACGTTACCGTTTGCGTAAAATATATACGGTTTTACGTCGAAACGTCAATTTCATAACCGCCGCGGCGGCACAAGTATTTACCTAAATCACGTATATGTAACCAACGCTTTTCGCGGCGCAAAATGTGTTCCGTTCGAATTACTCAGTTTCCGTTGCTACGGCCTAATTGTGCGGTACAACGAAACTCCCGCGTACGGAAAATCGAAAGTACGTCGGTCCCGTTCGCGTTATCGTGTATTAATGTAGGACGGTAATGCATATCGTCGTGGATCGTTATTGATCGAAGGTAAATTGTGTAAAAACGTTTAAGTAGAAAATCTCGATAACCGTTTCGCGTAATTCATCCGGCAACGGCTTGAAAATAGCGCGTTACGTACAATTACACGCGTAAGTAATTCTACTGCGAACGATACGGGCAAATGTCATCGATCGAAACGCGCAGTGTGGTAATAAACCTAATCGCGTTTCGACGACGTTCCAATACCGGCGACGCGCGCGATTACCATTATTCGCGCGAATCGCCCAACTCGTCCCTGCGGCGATTAATTTTCGCGCGGATTTCGGGATCGCTCGTGTACCGAACCTTTTCGACCGTTCGCGCACCACCGGTGTGGCTGCGGCGAAGACGACCCCGCTCGTCCAACCCGGGCCGGCTGATCTAATTATAATAATTTACGCGTGGCGGCGGACCGTCCGAATCACGTGAACGACCTTCTCTATCGGCCGTTCGGCTGGATCAGAGCGCGCAAGGTTACGACCGCACACCTCCACCGGGCGTTTACGTACGGCGACGGAATCTAATAGACCGAAAGGGAACCATTTTCGTATCGATTTTTACGAGTTTGACTCCCCCTCCCTTGGTGACGCGCCCCGTGAATAATTGATACGGAAATCGCGAACAGGATTTTCCCGCTCGATCGACTCGTGATCCATCGCGACTGCGAACCGAGCCCGTAATCCGAAACTTCGTGGGTACCGGCACGCGCGTCATTCGCAATCAACGGTCTACTTTACACGCGCGTACGGCTAAAATACTGTTTGCTCAAGTCGAAACTGTTTCCGGATCCAATACGTACGTAAACGGGTCCCAGGGGGACACGCGTGTAGGGGAAGCGGGCGGATCGCGTAGGTAATTTCGTCGTGGATTTGACGGGCGTGTATACAAATAATATTTAAAGTCGTTGAAACCGTGTTGTATAAACAATATCGTCGTTTTACGCGCGTGTAACGCGTTTAAGCGGCCGTTATTTTTTTGTTTTCGAATCGATTCGGACAACTTCGTCCGTACGAGAGATTACCGTCGTTCGTGGAAAACGATTATTTGTTTGCCGTTAAAAAACGCGCCGAAGCTTAAAATTCAATTAAAACTTATCTCGGCGTTATTGTTTCCCGGATACACATGCGCGCGCGAATTTTTATTTCGTTAAATATAAAAGATAAAAATACCGAACAAAATCTAGCCTAGAACGGAGAGGGAAATAAAAATACCGATCTTCCACATACGACACGCGAAATTAAAAAAATAACGCCACGAAAATCCAACGTTTGTTCTTGTCGGAGTATCCGTGTTGTGTATTTAAAGGATATTACGTAAATATATATATGTACAATTATTCTTCGTATACAAAACGTATCGTCAATTTTCCCGATTTTTCAACAAAAACTTTGAATTTAGAATTCCGATAATCATTACTCGTACGAAGTAGTTGATCTGTTATCGAGATAAAAAAAAACTTACAAAACGCGTAAACTGCCACTGGACGAGGCAATAGCGTTACAAAAAAAAAAATAACTATGGCATTCAATTTTGGAATTTCTTCCGCCATTTTTTGTATTTTCTTTTGCGAATTTGTCGCGACTACGTACCATACCATTTCGTTTATGTCTCTATTACGTACTATTCTTATTCTTCGCGTGTTTTGTTGAACAAACGAATGAATTAATTATTCCTATTAATTAGGCGATGATGATTCGACGATAAATTTATACGTTTCAACGTTCAGGTTTACTACCAAAAATACTACACCGTCATACGCTTAACGAAGCAGTGTTTCCAAAAACAAAAAACTTGACAATTTCCAACGATTTGTTAAATAAATTTTCATTCGATCGTTTCAGCACTCGCGTGCGCTCACAAGGCCAAAAAAAATATAATAATAATAAATAAATACATACACACACACATATATATATATATATATACACTCGTAAAATAATAAAGTACGCTTATTTTATTATTACCGTTGTTCATTTTTTAAGAACGGTAGCAAATCCATAAAAACCGACTTTGTGTTTTATAGGTCAACAGGTTAATTTTTATTCGTGGACATAATATCGTATTAAACGAAAAATTTGCCCCCTGAAATTATTTTACGTACATATTTCTCGTTAGATCAGTTTGACGTACCGACGTATTTATATAAATCCTCGCGCGAATATAAACATCGCCTCGGAACTGTCAGCCGCTACCGCTGGCCGCCGTTTCTGGTTAAAAATTTCCAAACAAAAAAATGTATATACTCGGATCAATAAACTCCGATTAGTCTCTGGCGCGAATGGTTTATTTTCCATCACTCGACGGATGTCGTAATAGACGAATTGGACCAACCGACGGTATAATACTTTTAATATAACGATTCAAAGTTGTCGATATTCATTCCTCGAAAGCTACGGCTTACATTACGATGTAACGGTGACGTCGTCGCGATACGCTGTTGCGATATATAGATCGTCGAGCGACAAACTTAGCTCGCGTGTATGTTTTACGAAACAAACGCGCTTTTCAATATCGGAGGCACGTCGCCACCAACAACGTAATCGAACCCTTTTAAATTATCCGTGGACGTTTAATAGCCGCGCGTTCACAAATTCACTTTGCGCATTCGATTTTGATTAGCGTATTTTAACTGGGATTCTACGTAAATAACCGTCGTTAATCGCGCGAAAACCGTGAACGTGTGTAATCCGTGTATCAACGGGCGCGTTCGGAGTATCGTTATTAACATCATCATCGTTATTATTGTTATTATTAATCTTCTTTGGGTTGAAATTAAAAGTAACGAAAACAACGCGCACTAAAATCACCTAGGAAAGGCGCGTATACCGTACGGTATTTAATATAATCCTATGAACAATATTACGGACTACCTATACGACGCGCTGGATTTAATAGCCGATTTTGTTCGACGAACATAACAATTTGTAAAATTAAGTGGCGTCCGGCGTATTGTCCGAAAGCGTTTAACGTTGCCTATCTACGCGCGCGTGTGTGTGTGTGCACGGCGCGGCCGTATGAATATAGATTTATAATATATTAAACAAATCGTACGCGCTTGGGTATAGACGTTATACGGCTTTTGTTATCGCGCGTTCAAAACGCCGAGTGCGCGTGTGAGTTCCAATTGAACGATTTCTTTAGACATTTTTCGCCGCTTCTAGATAATAATAATAATAACGATAATATAATGTATCTTGCGCATTGTATTTACCGCGTGTTAATGATTTTGTGTGGCGCATTAATGAGCTTATTGTATACCGCGTTCGCGTTTTCTAAACGCGAACAATTGAATTTGATGAATGGAATATGTAAAAATAGAGAGAGTGTGTGTGTAAGAGAAAAAGAGAGAGGGTGAAAGGGTGAGAGAAAGAAGGCGAGAGAAAAACGGACGAATAGTAAAATAAAACAATATTTTCGCGACGAAAGTATACGATAATATATATATATATGTACAACGTTATCTCCGACGGTGTGATTATTACGCGGTAGCGATCGAATAGTATAACGTTATCGCCCTTCGGGGCGGGCGCTTGTCGTTGTATCTATACGCGGCGTTTTTCAGGAACGCGTTAAAATATTCACGTCAATCGGAAAAGGCGAAAAGGGAAAATAATAATTTTAACGACCCTTCGTATCCGACCGATACTTTAGCGAAAACTACGCACGCGCTTAACGAAAGGAGGTGGTCGGTGCTATATCGCGTTACTCGCGCGAATAATAATAACCTAACCTTCCCCCACTACGTAACCGCTGTTTGTTGACGACCCGCGGAGGTTTATGAAATAAAAAAAAATAAAAAACGAAACCGCTTTCGATTATCCAATTATTATCGGCGATATTATTAATATTTTTTGTTTTTTTTATTATCTTATCGTCTTGGAGTATTACGTTCGTACAGGCCTGCTGCGGACGGTTGAGTACACTCCGCAGTGTATGTGTGTGTCGAGTGTTTTTTAAATATATCACGTTACAAACAAGCGTACGCACGAAAATACCGCCATTGATTGTCAAATATAGGCCCCCCTCGCTGTTATAGTAGGTACTATTGCTGTTTGGCGGCGATCTGACGGTTTGGTAGGGGCTTTTTTTACGTTAATGTAATCGACCTTGTCGTCATTTTATAGACTCGACGATAAACACGACAAGGCTGTTGTCGGCTCCATTTTTCATTATGTACAATGTACGTACGAACGTGTATATAAAATTAATAAAATAGCGGCGTATTTACGAAAACGTTACTAGGGACGTCAAAATCACGAAAATCGCAAATCCGATTGACAATTTGTTTACGCACCGTATACTCGCGCGGTTGTGCGAAAGTCGAGAAGCGTACGCGATCCGAACCGCGATTGTAGTGCCGACAAATTATCGGTTACGATTCGCACAAGTGCGCAACAAGTACACGGTGTTCACACAAGTTCGAGCTAGTTGATTTTTAATTATCGGAACATTAAGCTCTATCATAGTTCAAACGGACACTTAATACTTTTCGAAACCGTTCACGATTGGGAATTAAAACACGTCGCGGGAATCAGTTTTTTCCAATTTCGGGTCCGTATTATACACGCCATCCAAAAACACTCGATCACTTCAGTACGAACCTACATTCAGAAATTTATATCGAATTTCGTACTCCGTAATCCTCATAAGTATATACATGTATCGTACGTTTTTTAAGAATTCTCGAAACCGACAAAACTTATATATATATATATATGCACGATAAATATTTTTTACTTTATAAATATTTATTTTAACCTTTAACTATGATTCCCCGATTACGACGACCTCAATCTACTTCGGGATATAATCCCTTCGGTTATTCGTTTAAATTGAACGTAGGTGTTATACGTATAGTTTCAGTCTTGTATACATTTAAATTTAATTATAATATTTAGTAGGACACCTTCTGAATCGATTATATATATATATTATTTATTCGAGTCTCCGTCATTATTGTAATATCAGAATACTCGACTAATTTTATAACACTAGCACGTCAATGCTCAAGTGATTCCCAGTTAACTATTAATAAACTCACGTGATTAAAACTTTCCAAGTCGTGTTAAGAATATTCCAGTGATTATAAATCACAATAAACTTATTACACATATATATAATAGAAATAATTAACAATTCGTAGTATAAATATATAAAATATATATAAATAAATAACTAAATACATATATTTATAAATATAACGATATCGATGGAAGAATAATGAACGGTACGCGTAATTAAATTTCCGTTCAAAAACGGTGTTATTAATATTATATATATTTAAATATAATATTAGATTAGGTTATAATTATGCGTCTTTACCCTCCGCGATTACGATAAATTAGTATTCGGCGATCACTGTTTATTTTCCCGAATATACAGAATACAGTACACACACACACACACACACACACACACACACACACACACACACACACACACACACACACACACACACACACACACACACACACATACAAGTTAATTTAGTTATACATTTTATAATTTTATTTAAAATAAAAACACATCATAAATAATAAAAACATTTTATTTATAAATTAAATCAATTC